>PJEM01015753.1:0-27500 GCA_004023845.1 Helogale parvula | reverse complement strand
AGTATGTGGGAGGGGGAGAGAGAGGATCCCAAGGAGGCTCCATACTCGCACTGGGAGCGTGGAGCCAGATGTGGGGCTCGTACCCACAAACAGTGAGATCGTGACCTGAGCCACCCAGGCGCCCCAAGATCCTGCATTTTTTTATCAAGCTTCTAGCTCCTGCGCTTGGTCTGCTGTGACTACATGTGAAGTAAGTAGCAAGGGGTTAGATAACAAAGCTCGTAAGTGGTAGAGCCAACATTCAGGGAACCAGCCAGACTGCCAGAACTATTGCTGTCAGTATTTAATAACCTATTAGAGTCACATGGGAAGGGCTTGGAATTGTGCTGATTTATTCTATACTTAGCCAAAACCTACAATAGCAAATAAGATTGTATTTTAAGAAGCTAGTGCTTAGAGAAAGTGGAGCTGGCTGAGACAAAATTACAGTAGTCACAAGTTGTTACAGTATTGGTACTTGACCCAATTTATGCCGTGGGAAATATCTGCAGCAGCAAAATAAGGAGAATTGAAGACTGATGTGTGTGGAAAAGATTGCAGAGGGAAGATCTCCTAATCTGGATCCCCTAAGTAGGAGCAGTGTGGTTCTAGAGGCGGGCAGGAGAGACCTATGAAATGAGGGTGGGGGAGGAAGGGGCAGGAATGCTGAGTGGCTGGAGAGGGTGCTGACGGGTATTCAGGTACCAGTCACGCGGCCTATAAGGTTGAGCTGGAAATGGGCTGGTCCTCATGAGGAAGGGAGGAGCCAGTTTTGGTGCTCGGGTGCTGGCCTGAGTGGGACAAGTGGGAGGGGAGGGGCTGGTACCCAGCTGCGGGTGTGATACCTTTGCTCCGTGACTGCCCATATTCCAGGGGGACTCAGTTGCCTTCTTTATTTTCCGCACTGGGGTTTTTACCCCTGACACACCACTGACTTCCGCCCCCTTACTGTTTGAGGAGAGCATGTAATAAATAAGCATGTTCTATCCGGGAGCACTGTGCTGCTTTTTGCCCAAGATGTTTCAACTTGGTGCTCCGCCAGGGCCTCACAGCTTTTATGCTGAGAGCAGCCACTGTCGTGCCCTTCAGGACACGGCCCAGCCCAGCCCCAACCTTGAGCACAAAGGCAGCTATTGCTACTTATCTGTGGGCCAGATTCCTCCAGAGACCAGAGCATGGGGGGTCTGGGATAAAAATGAACCTTGGAAAGGCCAGGCAGCTTGGCCACCAGAAAGGCACTGGGAGATTTTCCCAATTTAGGAAATGTGCCAGTTGCCACGGAGCACTGGAGGAAACTGGATGCTCGCATGGGAGGAGTGGATTTACATCATCCAGCTTCAGCCGAGCGTGGCACCTCATGGAACCTGAGAGGTCCCCCTCTAAGCCAGCGTTTCCCAAGCAGAGTGCCCTGAGAATGGGGTTTAGGGGTTACCAGGTCTTCAAAACAGCCAGGTGAAACCTGAAGACCGCGGGGCCAATCCCCCCCTGGCCAGGAACAACCCCTCTAATGACCTCAATAAGCCTTTACAGATAAATTATTTTCTGCATGTGACAAGACGAAAAAGGTTGGACACCTTTAAGTAGCCAAAATGGTGTGGGGGTGAAAGAAGGTGAGAGAAGATTTTAGTTGAGAAAAAATATCCCGGTAGGACGGAACCTGGGGAATTGGAAGAACAAAGTGCCAGTGGTTGGGGAGGGATCTGTCCTTGCAGTGCTGATTCTTTTTCCCTCCTCTGTTGGTAGGGAGAGTGAATAGAAGTTAGCCCGCAGCAAGAACAAATATACCCCAAGGTCTAGGTCACTGCTTTGTGGCTGACAATCATCTGATCTGCCCTTGAGCACAAATGGAAAGTCTGGACTCAGATCGCTGCTGTGGTTGATGCTTCTGAGGCTTGATGGGGATAAATGGAGAAAGCCTAAGAGTGCAGGCTTCGAGATTGGCTGGGTCCCCAGACTCTGGCTCTGTAGGCTGCCTTCACCTGACTTGACCAGAGGAGCAGACTGCTGCCCCCTGGAGGCTGAGGGCCACTGCGGGCCCAGTGGGCCCAGGCATAGCTGCTTTGTTTGAGCCTGGGTGAGGAGGAGAGAATGGCTGTGAGGGATATGCACGGACTGTCTAACTCGCCCTGTTTGCGAAGCAGCTGGCTAATGCCTCTGCTCCAGGGGGAACCTGTCGAACAGACCAGGGCTGGTCCAGAGGTAGCCAAGTGGGTTCGAGTGTGGAGAGAGCCTGTCTCAGGCCTCTGCCTTCTGGAAGATGTGTGGCAACCCTGAATGGAGCTCTGGGAGGAAGGGTAGGCCCTATCAGAGTAGGAGTGTTTTACAACCTTCACAACACCCTTCGAGGTGCTGTTGTTACACCCGTTTCCACAGCCAAGGAAGCTGAAACTCAGAGAGCTTAAGTATCTAGCCTAAGGCCACAGAGCAAGTGGCCAAACTGAAATTTGACCCCAGAACTCTGACTCCAAAGCCCTTGCTCACTCCAGTAGCTTCCCAGAGAAACATGCCTGGCAGTGTCTCCAGATCTGGAGGACAAGGGCCACATCCTGGGTGGTGTGGGCCTGACGCCCGTGCACAGAGCCCTGGCTGGAGCCGCAGTTGCAGAAGGGTGATCTTGTCATGCTACCAATTGTCAGATCGCTTTCTAGGAGCCCCATGCCAGGGCTCAGCGGCAGCAGGAAAGTCCAGAGGGGCAAAGGCGACTGGTGCCCACTATCCAGGCTGTCGCTTCCCTGGTGAAGGGGCTTTGTTTTCGCCCCGGCCTCCCTCTAAACTCAGTGAACCCATTCTCAGATCATGGAGACACAATGTCTGTTCACTGTAGCTGCGTGGACGACTCTGACGAGACACCAGCCGCTATGCAAACGGGACAGCTCCTGGCCAGAGTCTGGGGGCCAGGGTGGCCAGCTGTGACAGAGATGACCCAGGCAGATGGTCCCCGGAGCCCAGTGCTATCTGGGACACACGGCGGCAGCACAAGGTGAAGAGAATATAGACCCAGTGTGTAGGGGTGGGGAAGGTTCCCACCACCCTCCCATGGAGGAAGTCCTCTGCTGAATCTCATTAGCCTGTCACTGTCCCATTCGTTCAAGAGCCTGGTGTCTCTGAGTTTGCCAGTCCTGAGCAGGTTCCGGGAAAGCGGTCTTTATGTCCTCCACCGTTCCCTCTGACTCTGCAGCAGCAGAGACTCTTACTTACTAGAGGTATGTCTTCTGGAGTCCTAATACGAGAAAGCTTTTTTGTTTTTTAGGTTTCTTTATTTAGAGAGAGAGCATGAGCAGGGGAGGGGCAGAGAGGGAGGGAGAGAAAGAGAATCCCACGCAGGCCCCTCACTGTCAGCACAGAGCCAGACTCGGGCTCCAACTCACACACTGTGAGACCATGACCTGAGCCCAAATCCAGAGTCCGCTCAACTGACCGAGCCACCCAGGCACCCGCCGAGCAAGCTTTGAAGCACTAATCTCACCACCAGAATTCTTTCTCATTCTTTTTAAAATGAGAATGGAATATAAAGCTTTCCTAATTACACAAGAGTTTTGTCTACATTCACAGATTAGTTTAATTCACTAAGGGTGGGTAGGTGGGTGCAAATTCAGGCTCATTGTCGTGCCCTTCACCTCCCTCCCCACACTCTGTTCTTATCAAATATCTCATTTGGCTCACAGGAGATGTCTAGCCTGACAGTAAACTAATACTAAAATGCCCTTGGCAAAGGTGATCAGATCCGATTATAGTATTATAACAACCACTTCTGTTTTAAGCTGAACTTGTTTTCGGAGAACCTAATTGCAAGTCTCTGTGCTGGATACTACAGGGAATATATTAGGCTTTGTTGTCTTCCCTGCCCCCACCCCCTGACTGTAGAGACAGATCACGTAGGCACAACCCTAATTCAAGGCAGTGCATGCTACATGTCTGAAGAGATTGTCACATGTGGCGGCCATGATGGCCATGGGCAAAGCCATCCCAGCTGGTCGTTTTACCTGCCAACACAACCTGGTTCTTTTTTTTTTTTTTAATTTATTTTAAAAAGTATAATTTTCTTAATATTTATTTTTGAGGGAGTGACTGAGTGTGAGTGGGGGAGGGGCAGAGAGAGACGGAGACACAGAATCCAAAGCAGGTTCAAGGCTCTGAGCTGTCAGCACAGAGCCCGACCCAGGGCTCAAACCCACAAACCGTGAGATCATGACCTGAGCTAAAGTCAGACACCCAACCAACTGAGCCACCCAGGGCCCCCAATACAACCTGGTTCTGTTCAGGTGTTGGGCACCCGTGTGCAGCAGGGGAAGCTGGGCCTCTCCACCACCAGAGCGAATCTGAGTCTAAACTGATCAGGGTGATTCCAGTTCTCTCGCCAGGGATAGGTCAGGAAGCAGCATGAGCCGCAGTTATGGAAATGCGAGGTGAGGTAATGTCTGCAGTTGGGGGTTGGGGGAAAGATGTTCTCAGAAAAATTTCCGTGCTCTCCAAAAGGAATGCAGGGAAAGGATTTTCTGTCTTGCAATGTCTGGATGTAATTGTGTGAGCTCGTGCTGCCTGACGGTGCTGCCGTCATCTTATGACCATGAAGGGACAAACATGAGGACACAAGCTAACACTGAGTGTGACAGAGCAGAAAGATGCAAAGAACCTGGGTTCTTGATGGGACGTCGAGCCCCTGAACTAACCAGCCTCGAAACTTCTCTGCCTCTTGTTTTCTCACTATGTGAGATTAAAAGTCCCTGACTGTCCAGGACATTTTGGGTTGGGTACTCTATTGCTTCCTGCCAAAACCATTCTAAATAATGTTAGAGCCTTATGCAGGGGTGCCTGGCTGGCTCAATGGGTAGAGCATTAGAACATATAACCTTTTTTTTATTATTTTAGTTTTAATTTGAGGGGGGTGCAAGGGGGCAAGTTGCAGAGAGAGGGAGAGAGAATCCCATGAGGGGTGGAGAAAGAGAGAGAGAAGTGGAGCTCACTGGAAGCAGGGCTCGAGCTCACCTGAAGAGGGCCTCATGCTCCCTGAAGTGGGACTCGAACTCATGAACCTTGAGATCATGACCTGAGCCAAAGTCAGAGGTTTAACCAACTGAGCCACCCAGGTGCCCTCTAACTTCTTGATAGGAGTGTATTAGACTGTGATTTTCTTTCTAAGTTGAACCCTCTTCATTCTAATAATTGTTGATTGCAAATGGTGGGGTTAGGAGTGATGGGGGTCCAGAGCCGACAGCCAAGAAAGAATTCTTGGTATGTCTTCAGTGCAAAAGGGTGATAATATTCAAGCATAGGAACAAGACCCGTGGGCGGAAAAAGCTGCCCCAGCATGTAACTGTTGATCTCAGGGTTGTGAATTTGAGCCCCGTGGTGGGTGTAGAGCCCACTTAAAATTTTTTAAAAAGCCTTGTGCAATAGTTCATAGAAAGTTTTGGTAAAATGATTAATAATAAAAGTATTGAGATCCTTTTAAATTTGTATATCTCTTTTCCAGTGCGGACCTAGACCTGAGAGAGCAAAGTGACTCTATGCCCTTCCTTTCCTCAGCTTTGGCCTCCCTCTGCTTGCAGCTCCTGGTTAGCCACACTGCCTGCTTCTTCCTTCCAGTCTTTTCTGGGAGTCTTGGCTGAACTTAAAAGAGTAAATTGAAAGCACACAGAGAACATCTGCAGGTTTGGAAAATACACCCGCTCTCCTTTTTTTTTTTTAATGTTTATTTATTTTTGAGAGAGAGAGAGAGATAGAACATGAGGAGGGGAGGGGCAGAGAGAGAGGGAGACACAGAATCTGAGCAGGCTCCAGACTCTGAGCTGTCAGCACAGAGCCCAACGCAGGTCTCAAACCCACAAACTGTGAGATCATGACCTGAGCTGAAGTCAGACACTCAACCGACTGAGCCACCCAGGCGCCCCTACCTTCTCTCCTTTTACGTGCAACTGTGAATGGAGCCGTAGTCTGATTTGCTGGCGGTGTTGAGGAGCAAGGAGGCCCACTCTGGGAGAACCCCCTCCCTGCAGGAAGCCCAGCCCGAGGATTCTGATTGATCCCGGGCAGGCAGTCTCAAAGCTTCCAGAGCCTAAGGAGCTTTAGCATGATGCCTGGGACAAGAACCAAACCAGATTCGGAGGGCTCCAGGGTATGTAACTAGGGACCACTCCACCAGTTGTTCCCCTGCATGGAGGCCCTTGGGTCCTCAAGAGGACAAAGCCTGTGAGATTCTTTCACCTTTTCTGGCCTACTTGGTTTCCCCTATTCTTTCTCCTTTCTCTGCCTCACCCTTCCTCTTCTCTCTCCACTTCCATTTCTCCCTTCCCTCTCGCTCCCACTTATCTCCTCCTTTCCCATCTCCATTTTCTCCGTCACCTGTCTTCCCTTAAGCCAGGTGACAGCACCGCAGTGTGCTGCAGAGAGGATTCACCTAGGAAGGGACAAACTTCTTTTCCTTCTTCTCCTTCTTCTTCTCCTTTTTTTCTTCTTCTTCTCCTTCTCCTCCGCCTCCTCCTCCTTCTCCTTCTTCTTAATGTACAAATAATATTTTATTTCTTCCTCGGATTGCTAGTAACATTGTTGTTCATTTTTGTGAAAATTCCCCTTGCCACACCATGAGAACCTGTAAGAGATGCTAGTAACAGCCCTCCCTGGCTGGGAACCCCACGGCTCCTGAAGCCAGGAGCTCAGACCACCTGGGACCAGCTGTCAGATGAGAGCCTGTGTGGCCTGCAGGCAGAGGGCAGGCAGGGCAGTTTGTCAGGTATCAGACTCTTTGAACTTGACTGTTCAGCTGTCACTAGGCTTCTCCCTGCAGGAGGTAGGGGGAGATGGATGGCAGAGTGTCACGGTCTGATCGCAAAAAAAAAGAGCCTCCTGGTGGCGGCCTGATGGGCAGGAGCCCCTGTCATGTCTCATTTCGGCACGTGCACCTGCTCCAGCTTGTGCCTGGTCAGAGGGGGGCGGTAACCAGGGCTCCTCTAGCCCGGGTCCGGGGCCAGGGTCCTACCCCCTCATCCCCATGGAATTGTAAGTACTGCTCAGCGCCTTCTTGAGGAAGGTGGGGGAGGAGTGCTGGGCATCCCGGAGGTTCCCCTCCAACTCTAACCCTCTGCATTTCCAGACTGAAGGCGGGCGGAGGGCGGAGTCTGCCAGGTGAGCCAGCAGAAAGTCTACACCTCCTTTTGGGTAATCTGAGTCAACAGAGTTGGTGTTTAGGGAGGAAATCACTCTCCTCCTTGGACCACCTGACTGTAGTCTCCTCTGAAATCGGATCCTTCGACTGCAGATGAGATCGCGTGTGTGTTCCAGCCCTGGCTCCGTCCTGAGATGGGGCCCTGCTTTCCCCACCGTCCCCCTCTTTGTACAGGCGCTGCTGCTCCTTCACTCCGGAGGATCCTGGCACATCATCCAAGGAAGAGGCAGCAGAAAGCTTCTGGGGAGCAGGGCTCTGAGACCCACCAGGATCTTTAATAATCACTTCTTTTATTCCCCGAGTCCCCTACCTAGCAACATCTATGCTTGGAAAACATGTCAGATATTACATAAATCCAACCCCTTTCTTTAACCGATGTGGAAGGCAAGTCCCAGTGACTGACCTAGGCCTGGGACCAGGTGTCTTGGTTTGTGGGTAGGTAATCTTTCTGTGCAACACGAG
The DNA here is from genome assembly GCA_004023845.1 of Helogale parvula. Classification (NCBI taxonomy): domain Eukaryota; kingdom Metazoa; phylum Chordata; class Mammalia; order Carnivora; family Herpestidae; genus Helogale; species Helogale parvula. The sequence goes on along the minus strand of PJEM01015753.1, from coordinate 19,897 downwards.
CCATCTTTTTTTTATGTTTATTTATTTTTGAAAGAGAGAGAGAGAGCACGCACACACAAGTGGAAGAGGGGTAGAGAGAGAGGAAGACCCAGAATCTGAAGTAGGCTCCAGGCTCTGAACTGTCAGCACAGAGCCCGATCCAGGGCTTGAACCCACAAGCCACAAGATCATGACCTAAGCCAGAGTCAGACGGTTAACCAACTGAGCCACTCAAACACCCCAATTTTTGAGAGGGGGGGGCAATGCGTGAGCAGGAGAGGGGCAGAGAGAGAGGGAGCACAATCTGAAGCAGATTCTCGGCTCTTAGCTGTCAGCACAAAGCCCAATCCAGAGCTCGAACTTATGAATCGCAAGATCATGACCTGAGCTGAAGTCGGAAGCTCAACGGTCGGAACCACCCAGGTGCCCCCCAACACAAGCCATCATTAAGTGTGAACCCCCATGCCTAGCTTTCCTGGCCCCCAAAAGCCAGTCCTGCCTGCTCAGGATGCCCACAGCTGCACCACAACCCTCTTCAGCCCTTGTCAGGCTGCTCTCGCTAGGGCTCTGTTCTCCATCATGTTCCCTGGAGTTTCGCCATCCAAATCCCAGCCATCCCTCAAGGCCTTAGAATCAACTCAGCACAGAATGTTCTTAAGGATCATGCTGTTGAACCAGAGCAGGAGGCTTGTTCAAGACTACGGGGCTCGTTATCAGCTGGCCAAGGAAGTACCCCGGCCTTGACCTCCTTCATCCTTGCACGCAGGGTGGCCCTGTCTCCTCCCCAGACCGGGACCTACTTATCAGTGAATGACCTACCAATTGTAAACTGACTCTGAAAGGCATTGAGCCCACAGGGGAGCTGCTAGGATCTGAGGTAAGTTCAGAATATCGCAGGCACCCATGTGTGATTGACAAGGCCAACTCCATGGGAGACCGTAGGCTGAGGGGAGGGGGGTTGCTGCTCCAGGGTCTCTCCAATTGTGGAGAGCACATCCTCTGCCTGCGATGGGGAGAGACTCTCATCAGGCACAGTCTCATTACAAGAGTCCCCAGAATCAAGAGGAGGCCAAGCTGAGAAGTCCAGTTTCTATTCTGATAACCAGTGTGACCAACTGTCCAACAGCTCCTTCTCAGTCTCACTCACCCAGAAACTAGAGCCTCTGCCTTGTACCACAAGGGCGTCAAAGACAGGACTGACCCGTTAGAGAGAAGGGCTGGGATGTCATGACATTTCACTCCTAAATGCCCCTGTGGGCGCCTCCTGAGAACAAGGACTTTCCCTTACACAACCGTATTCCCATCTTCACAGCTAGAAGCAAAATAATCATTCCATAGCCTGTAATACAAAACTTACCCCAGTAGTGCTTTTCCCCCCTCTGAATCTGGGATCCAGTCTAGGTTTGTACGTTGCATTTAGTTGGTATAGCTATTGGTCTCTTTTTTGGTCTAGAACAATTTCCCACTGTAGTGGCTTGGATGGTGGCTCACCAAAAAGATATGTCGACATCCCAGAACCTGTGGCGGTGACCTTATTTGGAAGAAGGGTCTTTGCAAGATGTAGTTAAGGATCTTGAGATTATCCTGGATTAACCGGGCCCCCAAATCCTATGGCAAGAAAGAAGAGAGGAGACATAGACACAGAGGAGAAGGCCATGTGGAGACAGAGGCAGAGATTAGAGATGCAGCCACAAGCCAGGGCACACAAGGAACCACCAGCAGCTGCAAGAGGCCAAGGAAGGATTCTCCCCAACAGCCTTTGGAGGAACAGCCCTCCCACCATCTTGATTTTGGACATCCAGCCTCCAGACTGTGAGAATGAATTTTTGTTGTTTTAAGCCACCAAGTTGTGGTAATCTCTTATGACATTCCTAGGAAATTCATATGCCCACCTTAAAAAAAATGACACTGACTTTTTAGAGTCTAGGAATTGTTGTATTACCAAATGTCCCAATTCTGAAATTGTCTTCAGGTTGACCTTTTAAAGCCATAAATCAGATCTAGTCATTCCCCTGCTTAAAACCCTCCAATGGCTTTTCATAGCATTAAAACAAAATAAGCTGTAAACTCTTTACTCTGATTTGCGAGGCCCTACGTGCCCTGACTCCCTCCCACGCCTCTAGCCTCTAACCTCACCTTAACCCCTCCCCCCCCTCCTCACTCACCTGGCTCCAGCCTCATCGACCTTTCTCTGATTCCTCAGACATGCCAAGCTCATCCCCACCTCCCTTCTTATGCTCTGGCTCTTTCCTCTGCCCAGGTGACAACCAAATACAATTCTTGATCTTTGATCCCAGATTGGGGGAAAGGGTTATGAAGGACATCATTGAGATAACTGTGGAAATTTGATTAGGACTGGATATCAGATAATATTGTTGGTCTATCAATGTTAAATTTCCTGAGTGGGTTACTAGTCCTGTAGGCAAATGTCTTTGTTCTTGGGTGATGCCTGCTGAAGTATTTAGGAGTGAAATATCATGATGTCTGGAACTTACTTTCAAATTGTGGCAACATATTGACAACTATAAGTCCAGGAGAAGGGTATATTGGTATCTATAGCGATGTTCTTTCAACTTTACTCTGGATTGAAACCCTTCAAAATAAAATGGGGAAAAAGACGGACAAATTTTTTTTAAATTTTAAAAACACTTAAAGTGTTTTTAAAAATATTTTTAAATGTTTTATTTATTTTTGAAAGAGAGAGAGACAGACAGCCTGAGCAGGGGAGGGTCAGAGAGAGAGGGAGACACAGAATCTGAAGACAGGCTCCAGACTCTGAGCTAGCAGTCAGCACGAGCCCAACGCAGGGCTCGAACCCACGAACTGTGAGATCATGCCCTGTGCCAAAGTCAGACGCTTAACTAACTGAGCCACCCAGGTGCCCCAAGATGGACAATTTAAAGAAAAAAATCTTAATCCAGGAATACTCAATTTTTCATGCACATTAGAAGTCATCTAGGAAGTTTGTTAAAATGCAGATTCTAGAGATTCAGAACATCTGGATGAGGCACTGGGCACTGGAATCTGCTTTTTAACAGTCTCTCAGGTGACTCTGTCAAGGCCCCAGGCCATGCTCTGAAAAGGAAAATTCACTTAGCATTGCACGGCCTCTCCTATTCTCCAGCTGAGGGATGGCTCGTTGGAAAGGTCAGGAAGGCAGATGGAGACGTGATTTTATTATGGGGCAGGACTGGAGATTGTGAACATGGTGAAAGATGGGCCTGGGGCAGTGGGTAGTGTTTGCAGGTAGAGTACAGAGTTTGCCCTGCTGTCGTGGCTTTTTGCTTGGGGGTGGGGGCTGCTGGGGCCAGTGCAGAGGGGGCTCCTAGAGACCAGGTGAAGAATGGAGTCAGGGCTCTGAACTCCTAATACCAGTGTTGCTGTTCTATTTTACACAACCTTATGAAATTTTTTTTAGCTGTAGAAAGAAGGTAAAATAATTGTGAATTCCCAGAATTTCAATGTTGGTAAACCAGCCTGGAGGTCTTCGATGTATTCAGACTGCAGACTTGTCATTCTAGCTTTTGACCAGAAGGTGGCAGCAACACATCTCTCTATTTTCAAGACCACCTATGGGGAAGATTTTTTTCAGGTGCCTCAGAGTTTCCTTCACAATTTAACCAACACTTATTTGACCTAGATCCTATGCTATACTCCACAGACACAAAGGTGACTAAGACTTGATCCCTTCCCTCAAAGATCATATTGTCAGGGATGGAGGAGTCAGAAATATAAACAGATTAGTGCTAGTTTACTAGCTGTGTGACTTTGGGCAAATTGCTTAACAACTCTGTGCCTGTTTTTTCAACTGTAAAATGGGAATCATATTCGTACCTATATTGTAGGGTGATTGTGAGCATTAGAAATGATAACGTGTGTAAAATGTATACCACATAGGAAATGTTACCTATTACTATATGATACTGTGAGAAAAGTGATGGGATAGAAAAGATGCCCAGAGTACTCCCTAACTGGGCGGAGCAGAGTCCCAGATGGAGGTAATGGGGAAGGGATTCCACTCTGGTGCAATCACTCTGTCAGTGGGGACCCTGTGGCTGGACCAACCTAGGTGACAATCCCGCTTGAGAAGTGTGGAGCTGGACTCCTGGCTAGGAGGCCACAGGCCCAGAGCCCAGAGCACCAGCAGGGCCTAAGGAGCCAGGATGTGCCTTCCTGCAGAGGGAGCTGCTGCTAGCTTGCTGGGCAACCTCACACAGGCAACTTGTCCTTCTGAGCTTCAAGTTCGACCTAAGTGATGTGGAAAGAGGACCACAGAAGCCAAGGGATGATGCTGAGTTCCACATCTGGACACTGAAGAGTCAGCTGGAAAGTCAGCCATTTCAGGGGCAGCAGGGACTTGGAACTAGGGGTGTAAAGCGGAAGCACTAAGAAGGCAAAGAGATCTTGAGGATGATACTGGACTTTCTCCAGGATGTGGAGTGGAGGCCGAGCCAGTCCTAGACCTCTGGAGGGCAGGGGGACCCCAGCTGACACTTAGTTACAAGTAATTAGGGTCATGGCATTGCTCCCTCATGTCTCAGCTTTCTCTCTGTCCCATAGGAGGGGAGGAAGGCCATCAACAGTGTTGAGCACCTACTATGAGCCTCATGACATGCTAATTACTTCCTGAACAATATCTCACCTAGATGTCACAATACCCAGCAAGGAAGGTGTCCTTATTCCCATTTTACAGATGAAGAAACTGACACCAAGAGAGGACAAGTAAGTTGCCCAGGGTCATGCAGCTAGTAAGTGCCCGGGCTGGTGGCCTGATCTCTTTTTCCGTGACCTTTTCCTTCATCTGACTTTAGCCTCAGCTGCCCACTCCCTTAGAAATGCCCTGGGAATCTTATCTCTAAATACCCCAGCTCCAGGATCACAAATTCATGCATCTCGCTCTCTGGAAACAAACCCCCCCCCCCCCACCTCGGTGCCTCTTTCAATTCCTCTGTACTATGACTGTTTTTTGGCCTTGCCTGGGAGGCCAGCATGGACCTCTTTGCTCTCCCCATCTCCCACCCTCTCTTGCCCACACGCCCCTCCTCATCCAGCTTTGAGTCCATGGTCTGTCATTCAGTAGCACTCTTGCCAGTAACCTAAGCTTCATCGCTCACGTTCCTTGCAAACCTGGGCGATGATATTACCGGCTAAAACATACACAGCACATATTCTGTGCCAAGCGCTAAGTGCTTCACATATCTAACTCCGTTGATCCTCCAGTTCTATAAGGTAGGTGCAATTCTTATTGTCCCCACTTATGGATAAAGAAAATGGAGTGGATAGAGGTGAAATCACTCACCCAAACTCAAAAGCACACAGCTAATTGTTTTGAGGAGCCATGATCAAATTCAGTTCTGTCCAGAGTCCATGACCTTGAGAAAAGATCAGCGAGGAGGTCCTTGGCTCCGTCCACTCTGGGTCCAGAACTGCTCTCAGCACTAATAGGGACAGTTCAAAAGAAATCCAGAACCTCACTGCATTTGGCAGCTGACAAGATCACTTGGGGGATCAAAAATAATAATAAAACTAACTTACATTTAATCCATTATTATATGTGTCCTACGTATTTAATTCTCCCCACAACAGTATGAAGTAGAAGGTAAATTGTCCACATTTTATTAGGGGACATGGAAGGACATTATGACAAGCCTAAATTCATACAACACAGAATGTTGGAGTCAGATGGGAAGCTTGGCAGCTGGATGCCAGAGCCCTGGCTCTCTCTGTTTTTAAATTTTTGTAAAGCTTATTTATTTATTTTGAGAGAGACAGAGATAATGTGAGTGGGGGAGGGGCAGAGAGAACGGGAGAGAGAGAATCCCAAGCAGGTTCAACTTGAAGCTTGAATTCATGAACCCATGAGATCATGACCTGAGCCGAAACCAAGAGTTGACCGCTTAACAGACTGAGCCACCCAGGTGCCCCCAGAACCCTGGCTCTTAACAGTGACCCTTTCCTACCTTTCTTCTGGCCTTAAGATCTCCCAGGCCTGGCTCACTCTTTCTTTTCTTTTCTTTTTCTTTTTTTTAACTTCCTTCCTTCCTTCTTTCTTTCCCTCTTGAGAGAGGGAGAGTGGCAGGTAGGTGCGGGGTGGGGCACAGGGGAGCAGGGAGAGAGACTCGAAGAGCCTGATGCAGAGCTCAGTGTAAGGCTCCATCTCATGACCATGAGATCATGACCTGAGCCAAAATCAAAAGTCAGATGCTTAATCTACTAAGCCACCCAGGTGCCCCCTGGCTCTCTCTGAGTCAGGAGGAGGAGTCTCCTCTGACTTGCCAGCAGGCCTAGTTCCCCCACCCAGACCCTGGCCTTCCTTACTCCCTCCACCGCTCCCAGAGCTCTGCTGAGGAGGTCCCAGTCCCTTTTCCTCTGAGGCATCTGGGTGGTGAGCTGGGAGCTTAAGCAGCAAAGAGGTGGGAACTCCACCTGAAACTCCCTGGACCCAGCCCAAGCGGCTCTATGCTACTCCCAAAAGCCCAGATCTACCAGCAGCTTCTTACAAAGACAGCCTAGGAAGGACCAGCTCAGACTCCCAGTTTGCTTCCTATGGACAGCAGGCAGAGGCAGGGCAGGGCCTAGGCTGGAGTTGGTGGGACTCCAGGCCAATGGCAGCTGGGGTTCAGAGCCTAGGGCTGCAGCAGAAAACACCAAAGCTTCCCCAGCACCCCTCTCCAACACACACGCATAGCTGCCAAGCCTCCACCCCCAGCCCAGGCTGGACCCTACCCCTCCCCACTCCTAGAAGTCAGGGAGGATGGGAGAGAGGGGACAGGACGGATAAACCTGGGCCTGTCCCCTCTCTCCCATCCTCCCTCTTCCCATTCCCCTGGCAACCAAACCAGACCCATCAAGGAGAAGGACCTGGCAGCTGTGCAGGGAGAGACTAATGGCCCGGAAGGAAGGAGGGGCCTGGAGAGGAGACGAAGGAAGGCGGTGGGGATGTAAGCAGGCGGGCGTTGGCCCATCTCAGAGGACACACAAAAGAGGGGCGGCTCCTCTGCCCTGCAATGCCGAGGAGCTGGCTGGCCAAGGAGCCACCCTCCTCATCCCCCCCAGCCAGAGAGCCAGCCTGGTGCCCCGAACCTGCTTCCCCAGAAGTCCAGCGCTTGTCCTCAGGGCCTGTTGAGGTGGACCTGTCCGTGCTGGAAAGCCCTGGAGTCCCCGGCGGCAGCAGCCCCATGGCTCTTGGCAAACCCAACAGGCCTCAGCACCCTGGCTCCTGCAGACCGTCTGAGCCGTCTCCATCCACTCCGGGGGCGGCCTGTGCCTGAGTTCTGGAAGCCGCAGACATGCAAAGGCCAGACACCAGCCTTCCTGATAACGGGTGGGGGAGGGCAGGAAGGGATGTGTGGTTGTGTGTGTGCGATGTGTGTGCACATAGGTAATGTGGTGCTATATGTATATGCATCTGTTTGTGTGCATAGGCTTGTGGATCTGCTTTGGGGCCTTCTCTCTCCTCTTTCAGTCCCTGGACCACTAGGGATGGGTACTTTCTATTTCCCCATCTCTTCACAATCCAGCCCCACCCATCCCTGGGTACCTGCAACTCCTCAGTACTGGTAACCTGTTCCTGCCAGTTCATTCATCTCTCAGCCTTGGCAGCAGCTGCGGCCCCTCAGCCCCCTCCCCTTCCTACCTCAGGAATTGCTTTGGTTCCCGTAAGGCCCATGACTGAGCAGCAGTTGGTTGGGGGATGGGAGAATCCAGCAAAGCCAGACAGCATACAACCAGCTCACTCAGCTCAGCTCAGCCTCCGGCAGGGCACACACTGAGTGGGACCCAGAGCTGGGCCCAGCCACCCTCAGCCCCCTCTGCTGTGCCCACCTTGTTGGGGCCTGGTGTAAGTCCAAGTTTGGGAGCTGTGTCTTTAAGGCTGAGACATCAGCGGGCAACCCCCTGGCCAAGTGTCCAGAAGAGGGGGAGGGGAAGAGGCCAGTCCATTAGCGGCAGAGCTGGCGCCAGGCAGCAGCCCTCCACAGGGCCCTGGGGATTACGGAGGGATCAGCCCTTCCCACTCTCCTCAGCTCCCCCTGCCCTCTGGTCCCCCATTTCTCCCTGGGCATAGTAGCAGAGGGGTAGCTGACAGGTAAAAGCAGAGCCTAGCTTTCAGGGGACAAGTGGAGGCACAGGCTCTGGGGCCCAAGCCAGGCCAACTCACCATCTACCTGGGCCATCTCCTTCCCACTCATGTGCCAGAAGCCTGCCCTTTAACCTCCAGTCCTCCTAGCCCCCCATTTTTTTTTTTACTGAGGTTTAACCAACAAAACATTAATTTCAGGTGGACAATGAAATGATTCTACATTTGTGGATCTCCGATCTTCAATAGCTCTTTCAGGCAGGAACCCCAGCCCCAGTCAGGCCCTCCCATCCTAGGCTCCAGCTCCGGATGCTTGGTGGAAGGTGCTGACCCCCAGCCCAGGCCTGCCAGTGGTCGCCAGGCCTGCTTCCTTCCCTGCCTGCAACAGGGGGAATCTAGTAGGCAGGGCGCCAGCAAACCTTGGAGCGAGGGTGCGGCGCTCTTGCTGCTCTGCAGGGGTGGGGCATCCCCCTCCCCACATAGCCCCGCCATCAGGCCAGTGGGAGGAGCTGCCCGTGCCCCCCCTGAGCCCGCAGGGCTATAAAGCCGCCTCGCAGCGGTCTGCGGCTCGTTCCCAGCTCCCGGACCAGCTTTGCCAGCGGTGACTGCCCATCCTCGCCCGCCATGAGCCACCCGTCGGGCCTCCGAGCCAGCGTCAGTTCCACCTCATACCGCCGCACCTTCGGGCCACCGCCCTCATTGTCCCCTGGGTCCTTCTCCTATGCGTCCAGCTCCCGCTTCTCGAGCAGTCGCTTGCTGGGCTCGGCGTCCCCTGGCTCCTCCGTGCGCCTGGGCAGCTTCCGCGGCCCCCGGGCGGGCGCGGGCGCCCTCCTGCGCCTGCCCTCGGAGCGCCTCGACTTCTCCATGGCCGAGGCCCTCAACCAAGAATTCCTGGCCACGCGCAGCAACGAGAAGCAGGAGCTGCAGGAGCTCAACGACCGCTTCGCCAACTTCATTGAGAAGGTGCGCTTCCTGGAGCAGCAGAACGCGGCCTTGCGCGGGGAGCTGAGCCAGGCCCGGGGCCAGGAGCCGGCGCGCGCCGACCAGCTGTGCCAGCAGGAGCTGCGCGAGCTGCGGAGGGAGCTAGAGCTGCTGGGCCGCGAGCGCGATCGGGTGCAGGTGGAGCGCGACGGGCTAGCGGAGGACCTGGCGGCACTCAAGCAGAGGTCAGGGGGCAAGGCCGGGGCTGGGCGGCGGCCGTCGAGGCGGCTGCTCCTCGCTCGGCTCCCTTCCCCACCAACCGCCGAAGGGAGTGGCTCCCCTCATCCACCCCAGCGTGTGCAGGCAGTATGCTCGCCTGTGGGCTCTAAGACCCCCACCCTCCCTCAACCACTTTGCTGCTTCTCTGGGGAAGGGAGGGTCGGGAGGAGTTACTATGTCTGCCCATCTCAGCCCGTTAGATAGGGGGCAAGTCCATCGGTTACTATAAAGACCCCTCCTCAGAGTCCTAGACAGTAGGCAGCCTCTAACCCAGACCCTGGGGTGCTCGGTGACTCCACAACTCAGCCTCTGCCCACTCTTCTCGCCAGGTTGGAGGAGGAGACACGCAAGCGGGAGGATGCGGAGCACAACCTCGTGCTTTTCCGCAAGGTGAGCCCGGGCCCCATGTCAGTCAGCTCGTCACCCCACCCCTGCCCCCGGCTACGAATCTAGGGTGGCATCTGTGGGCACGAGGAGGCGGCCAGAAACCTCTAGAGACAGGCAGGGAGGGCCTGGCCCTTTCTCAGCCTGAGCAGCCCCTCCCTGCTCTTGAACCCCCATTTCCACTCCCACTAAGGATGTGGACGACGCCACCCTGTCCCGCCTGGAACTAGAACGCAAGATTGAGTCTCTGATGGATGAGATTGAGTTCCTCAAGAAGCTGCACGAAGAGGTAGGTGGATCCGAAGGTTGGGGAGGCTTTGAAGGTTGCAGGTGGTCTCATTGGAGCTGGAAGGCAGGAGCTAGTTCAGAGACTGGCGAATGGAGAATTGCCTGGGGACGAGAAGGGAGGTTTGCTGGGTAGACGCAGCCCCTCAACCCCTCTCTACAGGTGGTTTGACTCCCACCCCTGCGCCACCTGGTGGCGAGCAGCGGAGCTGCACTCAGTTACTTGGTCGCAGTCTTGGAGCCGCCCGGGACGCAGGGCGCAAGGTCCTATGCGTGCCGCACTCCCTGGCGCCCCCTTCTGTTCATTCGAGTGTTTCTTCTTTTTCTGTGAGTGAACTGCGCTGCCTGCGTGGAATCCGCGCGGCAACCTCGACAACTTGTTGTCCTGGGCTGCAGGAGCTTCGAGACCTGCAGGTAAGCGTGGAGAGCCAGCAGGTACAGCAGGTCGAGGTGGAGGCCACCGTGAAGCCTGAGCTGACGGCGGCGTTGAGGGACATCCGCGCGCAGTACGAAAGCATAGCGGCGAAGAACCTGCAAGAGGCAGAAGAGTGGTACAAGTCCAAAGTGCGAGAGCCCGGGAGGGTTAGGGAGAGTCTGGGAGGCTGGGCGCTGAGGGAAGGACGCGTCCCGTCAGCTCACAGCCGCATTGCCTCGCGCGCGGTAGTACGCAGACCTGTCGGACGCCGCCAACCGGAACCACGAGGCCCTGCGTCAAGCCAAGCAGGAGATGAATGAGTCCCGACGCCAGATACAGAGCCTGACATGCGAGGTGGACGGGCTGCGTGGTACGGTGAGTACCAGGTTTCGCACCCAGGCCCGGAGGGTGGAGGATGAAGGCTGTTACCCCAGTGGTGACCCCCCTGTACCCCCAGAACGAGGCGCTGCTCAGACAGCTGCGGGAGCTGGAGGAGCAATTTGCCCTGGAAGCGGGCGGGTACCAGGCCGGAGCCGCGAGGCTCGAGGAGGAGCTGCGACAGCTAAAAGAGGAGATGGCGCGGCACCTGCGCGAGTACCAGGAGCTCCTCAACGTCAAGATGGCCCTGGATATCGAGATCGCCACCTACCGGAAGCTTCTAGAAGGCGAGGAGAGCAGGTGGGGGGGACAGGGCTGCTGGAGAAGGGAGTGATTGGGTGTTCAGGGAAGGGGCGGGGCTTGGGCAGAGTGGCTGATCACTTGCTTCGCTCCCAGGATCTCCGTGCCAGTCCATTCTTTTGCATCCTTAAGTATAAAGACGACTGGTGAGTCTCCCACGCCTGGCTTCCAACCTACCTGTCCCCTTGTCCACTTCTGCCATGACCAGACTCTTGCTATGGCTCTGCTCAGGGATCGATTCTGTCCATGAACTACTTACTGAGTCCTGCTCTACACTCGACCCTACTCCTCATGTCCTGCCACTCCCTCCTCTCATAGATGGGAGTGAGGGCTTAAAAGGAGAGAAACCCCCAAGCCTTCTCTCTTCCCCTCATCCTACTTCTTCCAGTGCCTGAGGTGGAGCCTCCCCAGGACAGCCACAGCCGGAAGATGGTTCTGATCAAGACCATTGAGACTCGGGATGGGGAGGTGAGATGGGCCACTTGAGCCCAGGACCCCCATCGTGGCACATATTATTTCTGAGCCCCAGCCTGGCTGCATCTTAGAGTATTGTAGGTTAGTGGTCCTTGGGGTGGGAGAGAGACAAGGAGACAGAGAAGGTGGATGGAGAGTCAGGGGCCTCAGCCGGTTTTGCTGGAGAAAGAGACACCATACCCAAAAGGAGATCGAAAGAGTGTGGTGCTGAATGGTTGTGCCCTTCACATGCCTTGCCCCCAACAGGTGGTGACTGAGTCCCAGAAGGAGCAGCGCAGTGAGCTGGACAAGTCTTCAACTCACAGCTACTGAACCCAGTGGTCCAGAGCTTCCTGACCCTGCCCTAGGCCTACTCTAAGTCCCAGACCCTAACACCAGTACTGAATTAGTCCTCTCTCACTCTGCATGTGTCTGCGGGGATGGCACAAGCCACCCCTTCTCTGGCCCATGGCCAAGCCCTCCCCAGCCAGCCCTCTCCCTGCCCTGACATATATATATAACCTATGTGTTCCCCTTATTGCATCCTAGTCAGAGACCAACGATCCCCAGATCAAGTCTACTCCTACCATTATCCAGTGACCAGTGGAGTGGGCTGGGGTCTGAGTTTCACTTTTGAATCAAATAAAACTGCTGTCAAGAGAAACGTCTCCAGTGCATTTGTGTCTTTGGAAGTGAGGGTGCCTGTGGGGAGGGGGCTCAGCAGTATTTCCCCCTTGTCTCTGGCCATTTCTTTTCTGAATCCCATATGTTGGGGCATGTTTGGGTCCTATCTATACTTCTAGTTCTACACCCACTCCTTCCCAGCTTCCGTTTGCTGTCTACAGCCCTGCATGTCCAAGTGCCTTCTGGGTGTGCCCTAGGCTCCTCAAACTCAACATGTCCAAAACAGAGCTCCTCATCTCCTGCTCCACCATCTGCAATCCTACTCTTCCCTCTGGGGTCCCCACTCTAGAGGAAGGCTGCCAAATTAGAACACACCTCATCTTCTACCCCTTTCTTTTCTTCACCTACCCCGCAATTCTGTTAATTCTACTTCTTAACTCTCTCATCTATTTCATCCTCCCCATGCCCACTGCCCCACCCGAGTCCAGGCTACCATGATTGTTTGCCCGAGTTACGTCATCTCCCTCAGTGGTCTCTTGCCGCTGGCCTGGCCCTGCCACCCTCCTAAACCTACTGCACACATTAGCCAGCAAGTCAGATTCCGCCACCATCACCCTCCCCCAGCCCTCCGCTCGAAAACGTCTACTTCTGTGCTGCTTTCCAACTCCATCCTGCCCTCGCTTTCAAGTCAAAATCCACTTCTGAGTTTAAAATGATCTTTTTCACTCAATTATGGTGCTACATGCAAGGAATAAGCCAGAGTCCTTGCTCTCAAGTCTGGGGTGGGGGAAAGAAACCAAACAGCAGATAATGGGAGCCTTCTGAAGAGTACCATGACTGGGAAAGATGACACTGTGGGAACATGAAGAAGAGCGCTTGACCCGGCCTCAAGGTAAAGGCGTGGCTTCCCAAAGGTGGCACCGTCACGCTGAGCACTGAACAATGAGCAGGAATTATTCAGCTAAAGCAGGCAGAGGGGGAGGACTTTCCAGATAGGTAAGTCAACCAGGAGGCAAGAGAGGGCCAGTCTGGGAACCGGAACTAGTTCTCTAATTCTGGAATGAAGGATGGGAAGGAGGAATAGTGCTGAGCTGCGTCTCAGAGGACCTTACATGCGGTATTGAGGCATTCAGAATGCATCTTAAGGAAAAGGGAAAGAAAATGGGTCTCATCAGGAGGTGAAGTATTCAGATCTGCATTTTTATTTTATTTAAATTTTTTTAACTTTTATTATTTATTTTTGAGAGCGCGAGAGACCGAGCACAAGTAGGGGAGTGGCAGAGAGAGAGGGCGACACAGAATTTGAAGCAGGATCCAGGCTCTGAGCTGTCAGCACAGAGCCTGACAGCGGGCTCAAACCCATGAACCATGAGATCATGACCTGAGCTCAAGTCCGACACTTAACCAACTGAGCCACCAGGGCACCCCCAGATTTGTATTTTTAAAAGATCACGCTTGCAGTAGTGTGCAGAAACCATTAGAAGGAGGTGGAGAATCAGAGGCTGTTGCAGTAAAATGCGCCAGAGGTGATGGTGAGCAGAGAAGGGGGTGGATTTGAGAAATATTTAGGGAGTGGGTTCAGCAATACCCAAAGAGAGAATGGCACTGTAGGTGAAAGGGAAATAAACAGCAAAGACGACCCAAGGTCATCTTGAATCAGGCAGATGATGGATCTTTCACAGAACCTGGGAAGACTAGAGGGCAGGGGCCCAGATCATAGTCCGTTTTAGGCTGACTGAGCGTGAGATGCTGTGGAACAGCCAAGAGGAAGAGTTGGCAGGCAGTTGGATCCACAGGTCTGGAGTTTAGGTGTGATGGCATATTTTGAAATACTGAATCTATCAGGATGCGTTCTGCTACAAGTAACATATATCTCATTTTTTAAGAAAACGGACAGAAATAACTTGTGTAACAAGGAACCAGAGGGAGGCAGGCTCTGAGGTTGGTTGATTCAGCAGTTCAATGACGCCGTCAAGGACCCAAGTTGTGTCCAAGGTTCTAGTCAGCTTTCCCCCTGGAAACTTTGTCCTTGGGATCGTTCCCCTCATGGTCCCAAGATGGCTGCCAATAGCTACTGGGTGATGCTTTTATCTTCAGTGGAGGAAAGAGAAAAACCTTCCAGTGGAGGAAAGAGAAGAACCTCCTGTCAGGTATGAGATACAAGTCCTTTCCTTTAGACCGTGTGGCTAAGGTCATTAGCAAGCCCAGTCCCGGCGCAGTAACAGTTGCCCGGGAAAGCTCCTGATTGGCTTGAGCCAATCTTCTGATGTGGAGCAGACGCTGAGGATCAACTGCAATGTCCATTGCGGATATTGTTCAGGCTTCCCACCACCATCACCCCGCACACGCAGACGCACATGTACACACATGTTTACACCCCTTGCTTTCTCTCCCTTTCATTCAGTGGCATTTACTACCTCAGGGGAGAAAAGCAGACAAAAGCTTTGAATTTCAATGTTTAAGTTTTCAGGTGAGCACAATTTTAAGTTCAGCAACTTTCACATGCTTTGTACTGGATATAAGGAAGAGCAATTGAGCGGAAGAGAAGGCCATGGGACCTCCTTGGTGTCCACATGAGAAAACATGAAGCCACCCAGGAACAGTGTATAAAGCGACAACATAGAAGAGTCTTGAGGAGACTCCTAGAGGAGCAGTAAAGAGAATCTTGACAGTGAACCGGCAGAGATGGAGGAGGACGGCTAGGAGAAGGTGGCCTCCAGAAGCCAAGGCAAGAGAAGGCTTTCAGGAGAAAGCGGCTGGCAGCACCAGAGGATGCTGGGAGCCTGGGGTTAGACAACAGTTCGAAAACCTGGGATCTATCAACAAGGAAGCTGCTAGAGACCTCAGGGAGGGCCACTTCAGGGCAGGGGTGTCAGAGGCAAAATGTGGCCAGCTGAAGAGTGAATTCGAGATGAGGAAGTGGAGAACTAACTATTCTGTCCAGATATTTGATGAAAGATAAGAAAGAATCAGAGTAAAGGAAAACCTTCATTTGAGAAGTGAAATTTTGAAGAGAGGAGAAACTAGACCCATAATTTTCAAACTGTGCATCATGAACCATTGTGATATAAATTACTGAGTCAAAACCAACTTTTTAAAATAATGTTTATTTTTGAGAGAGAGAGAAAGTGGGCATGGGCAGGGGAGGGACAGAGAGAGATGGGGACAGAGGATCCAAGTGGGCTCTGGGCTGACAGCAGAGAGCCTGGCACGGGGTTCAAACTCATGAACCATGAGCATGACCTGAGCTAAATTCAGATGCTTAACCAACAGAGCCACCCAGGCACCCCTGCCCCAAGACCAACATTTTTAAAGGAAATGAATAGGTGTTAGGGTGGGGTGAAACATTTCAATGTCTTTAAATACATGTGTATTGGCTTGTCATATAAAATGCATTTTTTAAAATCTTGGATTGTGGTAAAAATCTTTTTGGAAAAAAACACACAACAGATGTGAACATGCTTAAATGCTGGGGAGAACTGGAAAGAATCAAGTTGTCACGGGCAGGCCCAGCCACCTATTGAAATGACACAAACTCAGACTTGGCTGTGTTTGAAGAGTTTCAGGGAAACTCCTAGTCCAATTCTAACCGAGGAGATCAGATGTGAACCTCAGGAAGACAGGGCTGGGATTTCACCGTAATTAGGAAAGCTTATAGCACATTGATTTTATTGTACTCCGCTTGTTGGAAGCAGCGAGATAGTTCCATGACATCTATTAGAAGGTCATCTCAGAAGCAAGGATGTGGCCACATTTATTTAGTAGCTCCTAGAGGGATCCGGATGTGGTGGGTACGTGTCCGGGCCCCAGGGCGGTGCCCAGGATTACAGCAGGGAGAATTCCTCAAGATTGCAGTGGGCAGGGGGAGCTCAGTTACCTGGGTGGCAAGGAACGGGAGACTAACCAAGTGTCTCAGGCAAGGGGGAGTGAGTTGAGGGGAATGAGAATTGCAGCTGCCTGGGGCGGAGTCGGAGCCACTTCCACAGGAACCCAGAAACACCTGGGTGACCTGGCCTCCCAGGAAGAATGGACTCAGAAGCCCCGTAGGCCTCACTGAGCAGGAGAAGTGACAGGCCCCTCAGCAGCAGGAACACGCTGCTCCCCGATGGAGGGCGCCCACTGCTTCCACTGCTCCTGTCACAATGAGAAATGACCTCATCGTCCACCTGCTACAGTTCCTTCTTACTTCTGGCTTCAGTTGTCCAATGGCTTCCACAGCCTAATAGCAATTGCATGCTAACTTCTGGGACTTTCTTTGGTTCTGCTTTCTCTTCCTTTCACAGAAGATGCCCACTTTACTGGCTCTAATAGATTAATTGACATTTCCCATTTCCTCTCTGAGACATACCATCTAATGTCCCCAACACTGAGCTCTTGGGGCTTACAGGCTGCTCTTGTCCCCTGTGCACTTCCCTTCCCTCCGATTAACAAATGTTGATGCATGCATCACAGTTGGTGGCTGTATTTGTTCCTAAACTTGTTTTGACACTTACGCTTGTTATATAATCCCACAGTTTAGGCAACTATTTTTTAAACTAATTAAAGAATGTGAAAAATACAATTTTTATTTTAACAGAGAGCATAGTGATTAAGAGTCTGCATTTTGGGGCATGTGGGTGGCTCGTTCGGCTAAGCATCTGACTTCAGCTCAGGTTGTGATCTTGCGGTTCATGGAATTGAGTCCCCAGTTGGGCTCTACACTGACAGTGCAGAGCCTGCTTCAGATTCTATGTCTCTCCCTCTCGCTCCCCCTCCTCCTCTCTCAAAATAACTAAACATTTAAATTTTTTAAATGTTTTTTAAATTTATTTTTGAGAGACAGAGAGAGACAGTGCGAGCAGGGGAGGGGCAGAGAGAGGAGGAGACACAGAATCTGAAGCAGGCTTCAGGCTCTGAGCTAGCTGTCAGCACAGAGCCCAACGTGGGGCTCGAAACTACAAACCACGAGATTATGACCTGAGCCAAAGCCAGACGCTCAACCGACTGAGCCACCCAGGTGCCTCCCCCCACAACATTTTAAAAAACTGAAAAGGGGTCACCTAGGTAGCTCA
The DNA here is from genome assembly GCA_004023845.1 of Helogale parvula. Taxonomy (NCBI): domain Eukaryota; kingdom Metazoa; phylum Chordata; class Mammalia; order Carnivora; family Herpestidae; genus Helogale; species Helogale parvula. The sequence goes on along the minus strand of PJEM01015753.1, from coordinate 2,751 downwards.
GTCAGTTGAGTAACCAAATCTTGATTTTGGCTCAGGTCATGATCTCATGGTTCATGGGTTCAAGCCCCAGGTTGGGTTCTGCACTGACAGAACTCTCTCTTTCCCCCTGGTCACACACACACACACACACACACACACACACACACACACACACTTTCTCTCTCTCTCTCTCTCTCAAAATAAATAAAATAAACATTTAAAAAATTAAAATGGAATGACAGATCTGTGTTCCTGCTGGCAGATCTAGAGAAGCCTTTTCAACTTCTGAAGATGGCCCACGCTCTGTGGCCTGTGGCCCTCTTCCATCTTCAGAGCCAGCATCTCATCTCTGATCTCTGCTTCAGTTTCATGTTCTCTCCCTTTCTGAGCCTCCTGCTTCCCTCTTATAAGGGTCCTTGTTATTACATTGGATGCACCCAGATAATCTCGCATAATCTCTCCATCTCAAAATCCTTAATTTACTCATATGATTAACATCCCTTTTGCCACGTAGTAAAGTACTCACAGGTTCTCGGGATTGGGATGCAAACAGTGGAAGGCATTACCACAGTCTGCTCTCTGGCCGCTGAAGATTCATGTTGGTCTCATATACAAAATATATTCACCCGATTTCAGGGCTCCCCCAAGTCTCAACCCATTACAACTGAAGAGCAAACTTTCATCTAGATATCATCAGCTCAAAAATCTCAAATCTCATCACTTAAATCATCTAAATTGGGTATGGGTGAGGCTCTGGGTGAAACTGATCCTGGGGAGAGTCTCCTCTCCGTCCACGGACTCGTGACACTAGAAAACACGTTATCTGTTCCTAAAACACAACAGTGGGACGGGCAGAGGGTTACGCCTACAGACATTCCCATTTAGAAAAGGAGAAATGGAATGAAAAAAGGAAGTTGTGAAGCAAATAAAAAATCCACCTGAGAAAACAACATAAGGTTTCAAGGCCTGGGAATAATCCTTTGTGGCTCCTGGCCCTACACTCTGACCTCACTTCCTGACCTTGGAGGCCCCTTTCTTTCTTGTGTGTTTTTGGCTGTTTATTTCCTGGCTGTACAGTTTTGGGGAGGGGGTGTGACAGCTTTCTTCCATCTTACCTCTCTCTGCCTCTTTCACTACAAGGTGGCCGTGTCTCTGTTTGCAAGACATTCTCAAGAACCATATGGGTCTCCTGTATATGGCTCTGGGGTTCACTCCATTAGAAAAGAGGCACCTCCACAGATCTGTCTGGACAATCCCATTTCTATGCTCGGTTTCTGCTGAGATGGCTGAGGAAATCCACGAGTCACATGGCTAATCTCTCCAAAGGGGCCTCTGTGTGAATGAATACTCTCCCCTTTGATCCTTCCTAGGCGCTAGCAAAAGATTGTCCAGGAACATCCTTGAATTTCTCCTCAGAGCACATTTTCCTGACAACGAATGGCCTAATTTTAGCATCGTTTGCAATCTGGGTAGGCTGAAAATTTCTAACGTACCAAGTTCTGATGCCTTTTTGCCTCTTTTTTTTTTCCTCTCAGGAAAAAAATCAAGCCACACCTTCAACACTGGCAACACAGATAAATACCCCCGTTTATCCTCACAAATTCTGCTTTTCATAGACCTGTAAAACACAATTCTGCCAAGCTTTCTGCTACTGCATAAAAACATATCCCCTTTCCTCCATCTTCCAATAACATACTCCCCACTTCCTTCTGCGCCCTCAATGCCAGCAGGATGTTAATTGTCCATATTTCTACCAATGGTCTGTTTGTGGTGATTTAGGTATTCTCTACCATGCCTCCTGGCTTCCCTCCGGGCCCTCACTAGAGAGTTGTAGCATTCCTGTTTCTACTAACAGTCTGGTCAAGGCAAGCTAGGCTTTTCCTATCACCCTCCGCAAAGTTATTTCAGACTCTATCCATTACCTAATTCCAAAGCCACTCCCGTATTTTTAGGTATTTGTTCTAATAGCACCCATTTCCAGGTACCAGCACCTGCATCAGTCAGGCTTCAACCAGAGAAATAGAACCAGCGGGGGGTGGGGGGGGTGGAGAATAGACATTGAGCGATTGATTGCAAGGATCTGGATCCCACAATTGCGAGAGCTTGCCACAACAGGCTTCAAACTCCCAGGGGCAGAGCTGGGTGCCCTCGGGGAGGGCTGGCCCCAGTGCTCAGGCACAGACAACAGGCAGCCTGCTGCCCACTGGTGGACCCTCTTGTTCCTCAAGGAAGCCCCGCCTCTGCCCTGAAGGCCTTTCAGCTGCCCAAATCAGGCTCCCCTGCTGATCCAGGGTAACCTCCCTTAAAGTTCACTGATTGTGGATTTTTAAAAATTAATTAAATAGTTTATTACCAAGTTGGTTTCCATATAGCATCCAGTGCTCCTCCCCACAAGTGCCCCTCTCCATGACCATCACCCCCCTTCCCCTTCCCCCTCCCTCTTCCGCCCTCAGTTTGTTTTCAGTATTCCAGAGTCTCTCATGATTTGCCTCACTCCTTCTCCCTAATTCTTTCCCCCCCTTTCCCCTTCCCATGGTCCCATTAGGTTTCTCCTGTTAGACCTATGAGTTAAAACATGTGGCATCTGTCCTTCTTTGCCTGACTTATTTCACTTAGCATGACACCCTCTAGGTCCATCCACTTTGCTACAAATGGCCAGATTTCATTCTTTCTCATTGCCATGTAATAATCCATTGTATATATATACCACATCTTTTTTTTAAATAGTTTATTGTCAAATTAGTTTCCATATAACACCCAGTGCTTCTCTCC
>PJEM01015752.1:0-28668 GCA_004023845.1 Helogale parvula | reverse complement strand
TCACCTCCACCATCATCACCTCCATATTCACCTCCACCATCACCATCACCTCCATGACCACGACCACCATCACCTCCACCATCACCTCCACATCTACCACCATCACTACCTCCACCACCACCATCACCTCCATCATCACCTTGACCACCCCCACCACCTCCACCACCATCAGCACCATCACCACCACTGTCACTGCCACCACTATCCCCTCCACCTGCTAACACCATCACCTCCACCATCATCACCTCCACATACACCACCACCATCATCTCCACTACCCCCACTACCACCTCAAGAAATGGAAGATCCCTCCCTGGGGAAGATCACCTAAAACAACAGAAAAAGCCCACAGTCCAAGATCCCTAACAGAAAGCCAGTAAGTCCCTTCTAAATCATCCCATGGTAAAGTCTACCACACAGAGAGTCATGATCATGGATATAGAACATCCATTCAGCTTTTTAGCACCTTGATCTTAAACACAGCCAAGGGTCCCCAGACACCTGAGAAAAACATCTCACATAAAAATAAAAAGGAAACAGAGATAGGGGACACTTAGAGAAACAGAGAAGGCAGAGAGTTGAAGAAAATGTGTAAAGAGAAAAACCACATTTAATAAACTTAGAGTTCAGAAAAATCATGAACCTATACAACAAAAACAGGGAGATTTAATGAGAGAGGAGCCAAAGAAAACCAAAAAGAAAAAAAAGTTTTTGAGACATAAAACATGATCAGGGGTGGGGGGGATCCTTGATCCCCCATAAAACATGATCCTTGCTAGGGGGAAAAATAGTCGGTGGTATAAAAAGTGGAAGAAATGTCCCATAAAGGAGAGAAAGACAAAAACAGAAAATGAGAGTGAAGAGATTAGAAAACTGTAGAGTTAGTGGGGCACCTGGGTGCCTCAGTCGGTTAAGCGTCTGGCTTCGGCTCAGGTCATGATCTCGCGTTCATGGATTTGAGCCCCGCGTCAGGCTCTGTGCTGACAGCTTGGAGCCTGGAGCTGCTTCAGATTCTGTGTCTCCCTCTCTCTCTGCCCCTCCCCTGCTTATGCTCTGGGTCTCTCTTTCAAAAATAAACATTTTTAAAAATTCTTTTTAAAAAGAAAGAAAACTGGAGAGTTAGTCCAGAAGGTCCACTATTCAAATTAAGAGGAATTCCGAAAAGAAGGAAGAAAAGAACGAGCAAACTAACGGGAAACGAACCACCGCAGAGGTAGTGTCCCCACCCTTTTCCCGAAGCGAAGGGCCCGGTTTTGCAGATCCCAAGGACCCAGCAAGCACAAACCATGAGGAAAAGACCTGTACCCCGCGCCTCATCTTCGAAGCAGAAAAGCAGATCGAAAGTCTCCCAGAACAGAGAAAAACAACAGCGCACACAAGGGGCAAGCGGGAGCCTGGCATCGGGCTCCTCAACACAAACACTGGGGGCCAGACAGGACGCGGAGCCGCGCCTTCACCCTTCCCCGTCCAGCCTGCAGCTCTGGGCCCTACACGACCAGGAAGGAAAGGTGAGCCACGCAGGCTGGGGCAGGACCCTCCGCGTTTCGTGGCCATCCGTGTGGCACCATTAGATCTTGACCATATTACACACATCTTAATTTGATCACAGTTAATTGGTTAATATTCAAGAAACAATCTTTACATAGAGAAACGAAAATACCCATTGGGTTACAAAGACACCCTTAAGATAGAAATTCATCACCCGGTTTTTCCTCTTCGTGGCACGAGAAAACCAGAAACAAAAATTTTAAATAAAGTATTTGTTAAATAAACCACAGAATGAATGGGGATGTGTCTTTTTAGTCACAGAATGGAGAGGCTTTGGAAATTTCCTTTAAAGAAAACTTTGGGGGGCACCTGGGTGACTCAGTCAGTTGAGCATCTGACTTCAGCTCGGGTCATGATCTCACAGTTTGTGAGTTCGAGCCCCCCGTCGGGCTCTGTTCTGACAGCTCGGAGCCTGGAGCCTGCTTTGGATTCTGTGTCTCTTTCTCTCTCTGCCCCTCCCCTGTTCACACTCTGTCTCTTTCCCTCTGTCTCTCAAAAATAAATTTAAAAATGTAATATATATAAAAGCAAAAAAGAAAATTTTGGCTGTTGGGGTGCCTGGGTGGCTCAGTCAGTTAAGAGTCCAACTCTTGATTTCAGCTCAGGTCACAGTTTCATGATTTGTGAGATCGAGCCCTGAGTCAGGCTCTGTGCTGATAGCGTGGAACCTGCTTGGGATTCTCTCCCTCTCTCTCTCTCTCTTCCCCCCCCCCCCGCCCCTTCTCTCTCTGTCTCAAAATAAACAAATAAATCTTAGGGGTGCCTGGGTGGCTCACTCAGTTGAGTGTCCAACTTCAGCTCGGGTCATGATCTCACAGTTCGTGGGTCTGACCCCGAGTCGGGCTCTGTGCTGACAGCTAGAGCCTGGAGCCTGCATCGGATTGTGAGTCTCCCTCTCTCTATGCCCCTCCCCTGCTCGTGCTGTCTGTCTCTCAAAAATGAATAAACGTTAAAATAAATAAATAAATCAGTTTTTAAAAAATAAGAAATGATCGCTATGGAAAACAGCACATTATGAGAAGTGAAGAGCACGTGACGCCGAGGTCTGTCTGTGAACAGAGAGGGTGCGCTGCTCTGCTGCCCCGCTCCCCCTTGTTCCCTGTGACCCCTGGGGCAGATGGGGGGCTCTAAGAATTTGACCTATGAAGGTTACAGGAAAATTCCTTCCCAGGCCTGCTCAGACTACTAGTGACCCGGGACAGAAAGTTCTGTGTTGTTTATAAGACCCCAGCGGGTCTTCCGCTGTAAAGTCTAGATTCCCCTCCCATGACCCCCACATCCGGGGTCTGGAACGTAGCAGGAGTCTGTCCAGCAGGTGGCAGAGGGAGAGGGCGAGGACCCCGGAGCCTGCAGGGCGAAGCGCTTGGACCCCAGGTCTCCAGCAGGAATGAGCAGGCACTTTTAAGGACAGTGCTGCCGCCACCTTCTCCCATCCCTGGAAACTCCCCAGACACGACTGACCAGGTGTGATCCCGCCTTCTTGCCACCAGCCCTCCTTGGCCCCCTCCAGCCTGGCGATCTTCACCCCTCCTCCGAAACTACTGTGGACATGGCCACCCAGGGCCTCTGTGCTGTCCAGGCCAGTGGTCCCTTTTGTGTCCTCCCCCAACTCAGTCTCTCGGGGGCATCAGACCCTCTGGTGTGAAGAATGCCCCTCCCTAGCTGCCTTTACACACAGGCCCCGGTCTCCTGGTGCCTCGACGACTGCCCACCTGGACCTCCGCACCTGGCCCCTGCTTACCCTCCACGCAGCTGCAGGCTCGGGGCCCTCCCAGCCCGGCCTCCTGGCTCCTGACCCCCTCTACGGTTGCTCCCTCCACATTAGCCGGACTCCACACGGGCCTCTTCCACCGGAGCGCAATGCGACACACCTCACTTCTTCACCTGGACGTCTGGTTCAAATGTCACATCCCCCTGTAGAGACGGCGCTTCCGCCCAAGTGGAAGTCCACGCCCGACGGCTGGCAGCGGCATCGTTCCACCCCACCCCCACATCCAACCCGTCAGCAGGACTACCAGGTCTTCCTCCACAACAGCCCCTGAAATCTCCACTTCTGGAGCGTTCTACCCCCACCCGGTCCAGGCCGCCATGACACCTCCTCCGCTATCCAGATGGTTTGCACCCATTTAGTCCGTGCATCCCACAGTAGCCAAAGTGAGTTTTCAAGAAAGAGAGAAGACTACTTCTCCACTTAAACCTCTTACATCGTCTCCACTGCACCTGAGACAGAATCCGGAACATCGCTGTGGCCCATGAGCTGACCCCCCCCCCCACCGAAGCTCCCACCTCCTGTGGTACCCCCAGCAATGCCGGCCTCACGGCACCTCTTACAACTCTCTAAGCTCTTTCCTGTCTCAGGGCCTTTGCACTTGCTTTGTCCTTTGCCTGAAACAGTCTTCTCTTTACCCTTCCTTCCCATCTTCAAGACACAAATGACCTGAGCGTCACCACCAAAAAATATACCTTAACACCAAGGGAACGTGTCTTAAACATAATAACTAATCTAACATGACCCAGTTAACAAACTCCTATACCAAATAAAACTCTCATACCAAACTCCTACACCAAGTAAAACAGATTAGGTTGCATGGAATCGTCTCTTTTAAACTGTTGACCCGGGGGCGGGGTATGAGATGTGCTACATAGAAGCTGACCCAGGGCAGAAAGTTATTTCACTAAAAGGGAAGACGTTCCTCCTCCTATAAATCCATTAACCAACCGGGAAACCTACATGTTACCTTTGGACAAGGAACTGGCGCTCGAGCTGAGCACTAAGGTCCCAAATGGCGTCACCTGAAGAAGGCTGGCAGATGAGCGGCAGCACGGCCCCACGCCTGAGACCAGCCCGTCCCTACAAGGTAGCATTTTGAGTGAGAATCAACGCGGACTCAGTCATCACCAATCACTCTGAAGCGCAGCTGAGTCAAACAAGTTAAGAAATGCACGGAGTGAACAAATGAGCACTTGCATCTGTGGAGAGTTAGAGTGAGACCCTGGGAGAGGCAAGGACGCGGTGACTGGCGCAGAGGCCTAAGCCACGTGACCTCCAGAGACCAATGCCTAACACTAGCTTCGTTAGCATAATCCTGCACTTACCTGAAATTGTTTCAATTGATGATTTTAATTGTGATTAATCATTTTAATTTTAATTAATAATTGATTTTAATAATTGACTTTAATTGCAATTTATTTTAATTGTAATAATTTTATATCTGTATTTAATTGAAAGTAATCAAAGACGAGCCAACACCAGAAGGAAAACCTGGTGAGATAGTGACTAGATCGTCCTTTCCTCCTCTTTATCAGACTGAAAAAGCAAAGTTCAGCTATTTTAAATAGAAAGAATTAAAATAGGGTGATACAGTCTTATAAAATTAACTACAATAAGTAGCTTGAGAGGTCAATTCATTACAGCAATAACTTCATAAACACAATCCGGGACCTCAAATTTGTACATACTTATTTCGTGTATGTAAGATTACTGAACGTGATGTTTCTTAATTTCAGTATTGTACAATGTACTACAGTGAGGTATAAAACATAGAAAAATGCAGCAAAAATACGAAAAGCATAGATCTGGAACATGCTTTACTAAAAACCTCGCGTTCTCTCTTTGCATTAGACTTCATCAGAATAAGGAGTATATTAAAAATCATGTTAACTTAAAGGTCATCATTTGAGGGGCGCCTGGGCGGCTCAGTAGGTTAAGTGTCAGACTTCAGCTCAGGTCATGATCTCACCATTAGTGAGTTCAAGCCCCGCAGCAGGCTCTGTGCTGACAGCTCAGAGCCTGGAGCCTGCTTCAGACTCTGTGTCTCCCCCTATCTCTGCCTCTTCCCCACTCACACTCTCTCTCTCAAAAATAAAAAAAAAAACATTAAAAAAAATTTTTTTAAAGATCATCATTTATTAAACAGTCTTGGATGCTGATTTCTATCTTCATTTCTGATGACTTGTACTGGGCCTCAGTGGGTGTGCAAGCTTACCTTTGACCCAGGAGGGGGAGCCAAACCAAGAAATGAATAAATAATATTCTCTTCTTTGGCAGAGAAGAAAGAGTCAAAATCCTTGAAGGAAAAGAACAAAAAAAGAATGTTTAAGCCCATTGCGCACTTGAGAGCCAGAATATTTACCCAAGCTGGTCTTTTTTATTAGTCATTAAGTTAGGAGCGACAGAAAAGGTTATTCCAGTTTGTTTTGTCAAAGATGACTAACCCCCAAAGGTAAGAATCTCTAATCGTGAACTTTACATTTGTTTTTACCAATTCACTGTGCGGAATACAGAACAGTGAGAACTCATGCACACACACACGCACACACGCACGCGCACACCTGCTGGTGCTCAGGAATTGCTGACAAGACCCAGATATACAGAGCGAGGGGCTCTCCAAAAGTTCCACATCTTTAGCTGGGCTCCTTGCAATGTGGCCCCGTGGATTTGGACTCTGACCAGCGGGGACGAAGTGAACACAGGATTTCTCCAGTGTTACTACGGTAGCCTCTATGGGACCAGCTCCATCTTAGACCTTCTGATCCCAGCAGCCGCAAGACTGTGGGGGGGTTACCGCACACTCGTTTTGGTAAAGTGGGAAGAACCACTGAATGAGTGAGACCTGGTAACTGAATGAAATCTGGAGCTCAGCCAAGCGCCCCCGCCACCCAGCAGGTGGGCCCAGCCCCAAACCAGTGGTGCGGCTGCCCATAGCTCAGAAGAATTCCATTTCATATCGTTAACATGTTTATTTATTTATTTTTGAGAGAGAGAGAGAGAGAGAGAGAGGGAGAGGGACAGAATGAGTGGGGGAGGGGCAGAGAGAGAGAGGGAGACACAGAATCTGAAACAGGCTCCACGCTCTGAGCTGTTAGCACAGAGCCCAATGCGGGGCTCGAACCCATGAACCATGAGATCGTGACCTGAGCTGAAGCTGGACGCTCAACTGACTGAGCCACCCAGGCACCCCTCACTTCATATAACTAAAACATAAAGATATTCCCAGACTGGCAGTCTCTGTCATCAGGGCAGTGACGCAGTCTCTTCGCACACTGAGGGCAGGGTGTCCGGCCAGGCTCCAACAGACGGCACTCACACCAGCTCGGGGTGCTCCTGTCTCCCCCACTCCCATGTGTACTGGGAACCTTCACACCAAACACAGGCACTGACACAGGGCAGACAGTGTTGTGTATTCCTGTGTGTTGACTGCACCCAAAGCTGTACTATTTTCCCACCTGCTGCCCGGGTTCCCTCAGTGGCTAATTTGATTCTTGTACGCCGAATGCATTTTTGTGAGCTGCCTCAAATCTTACTCGAAGGAAACAGAGCATCGTGATCAAGTGATCCTTTGGTATCAGAAATTCTGACTGATTTCCGGGGCACACACATGCAAGGTGTTGTTAAAGGATCACGTGATAGAACACATTAGTACCATAGACAGGAGGCGAAATAGAATAAAATAAATTGATGCCGTTTTTTAAAAATTCCAAGAAGACCTGTAACTTCTCTAGTTGGCCAACGCTAGAAGCTTCCCAGTCAAGAAAGATTTTCTCATAGTTGACTGAACTGTCTTCTGTTTCAACATAGGTCCCAAGAGCGCCCTCAGCCTCAGAAGACCGAAGCACAATTTGTCGTTATTTTTGACTTGATGTTAACAAACATATACAGGAGATAATGAGTATAAAATGGTTTTTCAATTTCCTGTCGTCATGTTAGGGTGGCATTAGATGCCCTTAAACACGACAAAAAAAACACAACTTTTTTTAAGAAGCCAGATTAAGGGGCGCCTGGGTGGCTCAGTTGGTTAAGTGTCTGACTTCAGCTCAGGTCATGATCTCGTGGTTCGTGGATTCAAGCTCCACATCGGGCTCTGTGCTGACAGCTCAGAGACCGGAGCCTGTTTTCGGATTCTGTATCTCCCTCTCTCTCTGACCCTCCCCTGCTCAGGCTGACTCTCTCTGTCTCTCAAAATAAATAAAAAAACATTAAAAAAAAAAAAAAAGAAAGAAATGTCTACATTGTGGGGTAGGATAAGGCCCAACAAATTAAAGCACTAAAAAAAAAAACCAAACACAGGGGCGCCTGGATGGCTCAGTTAGTTAAGCGTCCAACTCCTGATTTCAGTCCTGATCTCACATCTCATGAGAATGAGCCCTGAATCGGGCTCTATGCTGACACTGCAGAGCCTGCTTGGGCTTCTCTCTCTCTCTCTCTCTCTCTCTCTCTCTCTCTCTCTCTCCCTCTCTGCCCCCCCCCATGTGTGCACTCTCTCTCTCTCTCAAAATAAATACATAAATTTTTAAAAACCTCATGTAAATAAGGAAATGGTGAGTGAGGTGTTAAAGTCTCTTTTGATATCTGGTTCATATGTAGTTTTTTGTTTAGTTTTGTTATTTTATTTTATCTATTTATTTTGAGAGAGTGAGAGAGCAGGGGAGGGGGAGAGAGAGAAGGGGAGACAGAGTTGCAAGCAGGCTCCATGTTGTCAGCACAGAGCCTGACTTCTGAACCCACAAACCCCGAAGTCAGGATCCGAGCTGACGCCAAGAATCACTTAACCGACTCAGCCACCCAGGCGCCCCCTGGTGCCCACATGGTTGTACATTTTATTATTTCTCTTCAAACTCTACTTTTATCACATATGATATATTTGATAGTGAGTTTTCTTAAGCTTATTTATTTTGAGAGAGAGAGAGAGCGAGAACACAAGCAGGGGGTGGGGGCAAGGAAGAGAGAAAGGGAGAGAGAGAACCCCAAGCAGGCTCCGCACTGTCCGCAAGAAGCCAGACGTGGAGCTCGAACTCAGGAGCCGTGAGACCATGAATCAAGAGTCGGACACTTAACCGACTGAGCCACCCAGGCGCCTGTCACAGTGAGTTTTTAGTGATGCGAGACAGCTCGTTCAGTGCCACCTGCGGTGGAGAGGGCCCCGTCCCTGCCCTCACTGGGCTGGCATCCCCCTTCCTCCAGGCCTGAGGATGCCCACCTGTGGCCGAGGGGCCAAGGTCCCCGCTGGCTGCGCTCAGGCCCAGGTGGGCACCCAGCCCGTCCCCGGCTAAGACCCACAGCCTCCAGCCCGGCACCAGACACGTCCGCCACATCCAGCTGGTACTCCCCAGCCGGGGGTTAGTGGGCCTCCAGTGCCCGGCTCCACTCTGGGTCTCCTTCCTCTAGCTGATGGCCGGCTGCTGTGCCCTAGGGCCACGCTCTGCATCTGCCCTGCACAGGCAGGGGCGTGGTGGTGCTCCGCTGCCCTCCTCTCCTGCCTCCTCTCCTTCCTCTCCTCTCCCTGCCTCTTCTCCCTGCCCCCTCCCTCCCCTCCTCTCCTCTCCCTCCCTTCCCTCCCTCCCCTCTTCTCCCCTCCCTGCCCTGGTGTGAGAAACCACTGCTTGTCCACCGTGTTAAACCTGACACAGCCTTCAGGACCTTGGAGTCTCCTTTTAAAATCCAAACCTCCAGGGCTCCTGGGTGGCTCGGTCAGTTAAGTGTCCAACTTCGCCTCAAGTCATGATTTCACAGTTCATGAGTTCAAGTCCCTAGCGGTCCTTCGGATTCTGTATCTCCCTCTTTCTCTGCCCCTCCCCCGCTTGTGTTCTCTCTCTCAAACATTAAAAAAAATTTTTAAATCTGAACCCACAATATAAACAATCATTTTTAGCCACGTTCTGTAAACAAAGCCCTCTGCCTCCTCAGTGCACTTTTCTTAAGAGTGTCGACAGACTAGGGACAACTGGGTGGCTCAGTCAGTTGAGCATTTGACTTCGGCTCAGGTCATGATCATATGGTTCATGAGTTCAAGCCCCACGACGGGCTCTGTGTTGACAGTGCGGAGCCTGGAGCCTGCTTCAGATTCTGTCTGTCTGTCTGTCTCTCTCTCTCTCTCTCTCTCTCTCTCTGCCCCTCCCCTGCTCGCCCTCTGTCTCCCCGCCCCCTCTCAAAAATAAATAAACGTAAAAAAAACAATAAAAGATAAAGGTGTCCACACACACCCGGAAAGCAAACGTGGCAAAGCTGCTCAGAAGACAACCTACTGACCCTCTCTGAAGGCAGAACTGGAAAGAACTAACAGTAAGAGCTAAACACAAAATCATATGTGGGCTCATCTCATTAGATCCGTACTTGTAACAGGAAAATACTACAAAATAATATTCAGAATGTCCCAATATTACAAAATACTGTAGATGGAAATATTATCAATATATATTCAAACATTACAAAATAATATTTCCTCTTTAAAAGTAGAAGTCTTTTTCTTGGTAAAAGGGAAAACTTTTCTCTCCCCTCCCCCACAACTAAGATCCCGTCACGAAGACCCCCTCCCTGTGTGACCTCATCTCAGCTGATACTTCCCAAAGGCCCCATCTCCAAATACCCTGGCCACAGACGTTAGAGCTTCAACCTCTGAGTTTGGGGGGGGACACAGACAGACCCCCACACAGACACCACCACGTTCGTGGCGCTTTGTTCTATCTGCCTTATGAAATGAATACAGACCTCCAAGAACCAAACTCGGAGGCAGGCCCCGGCGCTTTTCTGCAGATGGCCAGATACTAAATACCTGTGGCTTTGTGGGTCATACAGTCTCCGCTGCAACTACCCAGCTCGCCCATGGTGCCCAATCAGCGACAGGTGATGGGCCATTGAATCAGGGTGGATGCGATCCAATAACGCTGCATTCACTAGAACAGGCAGCTCCGGACCTTGGCCTCCGGGCTTTAACTGGGCCATGCGTGCTTCAGACGAGACACAGAAAAGTAAAGGGGAGCCCGTGTAAAGAACCAGCTGGGCTGCGTGCGAGAAGGGAAGAGGCGCGTTAAGATTCCTCCAGGTGGCTCTGGCCTTCGGGAGCAAACCAGCACTGTGTTCCCTCCACCCTCCGAGCCCGATGGCGGCCTGTGACAAATGCCCCAGAAGGCTCAGATGACGCCCAGACAGCTTCCGGGTCTTGCGTTCTAAAGTCCTTTGAGTTTTTAAGTGTTGTTTTTTTCAACAATCGGACTTACTAAGCAGAACTGTAAACTCGGGGGGAAAAGTGACTTTCTGGTGAAGTGAACTGCTAAATGCATAAAATAAAATTGCTGTTGTAATCAAAGTATCCAGGACAGTGTTTAAACTATCTAAATGCATTTAAACAAGTTTTTTTTATTTTTTTAAACATTTATTTATATTTGAGAGACAGAGAGAGACAGATCATGAGCAGGGGAGGGTCAGAGAGAGAGGGGGACACAGAACCTGAAGCAGCCTCCAGGCTCTGAGCTGTCAGCACAGAACCCAATGCGGGGCTCGAACCCATGAACCATGAGATCATGTGACAAATGCCCTAGAACGCTCGGATGGACGCTTAACCAACTGAGCCACCGAGGCGCCCCACATTTAAACAAGTTTAAGGTATCTATATGAAGACCTGACTTTTTCATTTTTTTTAAGAGTGTAAGCAGGGAGGGGCAGATGGAGAGGGAGACAGAATCCCAAGAAGGTCCACACTCAGGGTTGAGCCTGACACAGGGCTCAATCTTACCATGGTGAGACCATAATGAGCCCGAATCAAGAGGAGGACACTTAACTGACTGAGCCACCCAGGTGCCCCGGCAAATCATTTTTATAAAAGTGAAAGAAAGCCAGGGCACCTCGGTAGCTCAGTCAGTTAAGCGTCTGACTTCGGCTCAGAACATGATCTCTTAATTTCTGAGTTCAAGCCCCGAACTGGGCTCTGTGCTGACATCTTGGAGCTGGAGCCTGCTTCAGATTCTGTGTCTCCCTCTCGCTCTGCCCTTCCCTTACCTGCTTGCTCTCTCCCTCTCTCTCTCTCTCTCTCTCTCTCTCAAAAATAAACATTAAAAAATAATTTTTTAAGTGAAAGCCTGTGTCTGGCTGGGTTCATGGTGCCTTGCAAGACTGATCAGATTCCTTTCCAACTGGGGCACCGGGGCGGCTCTGGCGGTTCAGTGCCTGACTGATCTGGCTCACGTCATGATCCCAGTGTTGGGAGATCGAGACCCAAGTCACACCCCCCACTGAGCGGGGAGCCTGCTTGGGATTCTCTCTCTCTCTCTCCACCCCTCCTCTCTCCCCTGCTTAAGTGCACACATATGCACGCACTCTCTCTCTAAACTAAAAAAAATTTTTTAATAAACAGTAAGTTAAACAAAGAATCCCTTTCCAACTAAATGCATCTTTTATTTGAACAAGTGAGCTCAACTCTTCAGAACAAAATAAAGAACATAAAATAATCCGAGGGACTTCCAAATCATCATTTCATTATTACTCTCCTTTTGTAAGTCTTATGCATTGATGACTCACAATGACTCCACCATCCAGTGGCGGTACTGGGAGAAACGGATCGTGTCCTGAAACCGTCAGCAAGTGCAAATTCTGCCTCTGAATTAATCTGCTTCAAACCATTTCTGGTCAACACGCATGCAAGAGAATTTCCCAGGAAATCTAATACTCACCCCACAATACTGTTCTTCGTTGAAGATCTGGGGGGGCAAAGGGATCCCGTTTTGAGGTTTCTTCTCTCCAGGAACATTCTCCCTCATCCACTTCCTATTGTCTTCGTCTCCAGCGATGTCTAGTTCCTTGAAGTCAATCTTATTAGCTTCCAAAAAGCCCACTACTTCTTGCTGCTTTTTCCTAATCTGAGTCAAGAGGAGAGAAAGCTGACTATTAGGCTGGCTTTATTTTGTAACGTCTTGCTTAGATTTACAGAAATTACATGCTTTCTCCTGCGATACCACGCAACACAAGTCATCTTGCTGTTATTTAAATGAGGTAAACAATGAAATCACACCTCTTCATGATAAACGATAAAGTGATTATTTAAATTCTAAAATATTAGTCTCACCAATGCTTCAGTCATGGTATAATCGACCTAATAAGAGTAGAGATGCCTTCATCCTAGGTTTTATTTGAGGCCTTTGGCATACTTTTCACTCTCTGCTAAGCTTTCGCACCAAAAATAGATAAGAATTGGTTATGAAGAAAAAGGGGGGCTGGGAGAAGAGAAAGAAGAAAAGAGAGAAAAGACAATTCGCTATGAAACTTAAATCCCAAAAAAAAAAAAGAAAAAAGAAACTTAAATCCCAAGGACACCCAACGAAAAAGCACTTCACACACAGTTATGAAAATGGGCGCAGGAGTCCATTCAACAAAAGTGGCTTCAGAAATAACGCAGGAGCCTGGAAGACGCACGTGGAGATGGCTGAGAGGAGGAAGAAGAGAGGAAGAGCCAGAAAAAGCCGGTGGCTGTCTCCCAGCTCACAACAAAGAACCATGTGGTCTCTCCGATTTGTCCCTTCCACTCACACAGAGCGGGGCCCCAGCCTCACCGGACACAGGATGCTTGGCGCCCTTCTCCACCCATCCCCCAGCCCTCATCTCCCAGCCGCCATTTCTCAGGACTGTGGTCCCTCCACAGCTCACACCTCCATCCCCAGAGACCGCTACAACAGGTTCCTCCCTTCAGAGAATTCACTCCCCAAATGCACGACACCTGCTTTCATACAACTCCGTGGCCTCGCTTAAGAGCCTCTGAGGAAGAGGTCCAGAGTGGTCAACCCAACAATCAATCAACACTGATTCATGCACTCTACTCTGCACAGGACAGCGCAGCAAGTTTTTCGTGTGAACAGATTCATGCGCTGCGTATCTGGGTGAAAAAAATCCAAATAGGGGCGCCCGGTGGCTCAGTCAGTTGAGCGTCCAACTTTGGCTCAGGTCATGATCTCATGGTTCGTGGGTTCGAACCCCACATCGGGCTCTGTGCTGACAGCTAGCTCAGAGCCTGGAGCCTGTCTTCAGATTCTGTGTCTCCCTCTCTCTGACCCTCCCCCACTCATGCTGTCTGTCTCTCTCTCAAAAATAAATAAAACATTAAAAATTTTTTTAAAAATCCAAATAACTCATTTGTACTTTCTAGACAATGAACATGCCATAGATGACCAGCAAAATAAAGCAAAATGAGTCCTTTCTTAAAATTAAGAGCAAATGGGGCACCTGGGTGGCTCAGTCAGTTAGGTGTCCGGCTTCAGCTCAGGTCATGATCTCACGGTTCGTGGGTTCGAGCCCTGCATCAGGCTCTGTGCTGACAGCTAGCTCAGAGCCTGGAGCCTGTCTTCAGATTCTGTGTCTCCCTCTCTCTCTGACCCTCCCCTGCTCATACTGTCTCTCCCTCTCTCTCTAAAATAAATAAAAACAGTTAAAAAAATTTTTTTAAATAAGAGCAAAATTTTAAATGAGTGTTTTCTTTAACATGAAAATACCTAATATCTTACTATTTTTTTTAGTAGGCTCCAAACTGGGCATGGAGCCCCACGTGGAGCTTGAACTCAACCCTGAGCCCAAATCAAGAGTGAGATACTTAACCAAATGAGCCACCCAGGCGCCCCAATAGCTCAATGTTTTAAGTCTTCTGCAGAGAATATTGTCTCATATCAAAATAAGTCATTAAAAACATTTTGTGAGGAAAAAAAGGGATGTCTGGGTGGCACAGTTGGTTGAGTGTCTGACTCTTGATTCTGGCTGAGATCATGATCCCAGGATCGTGGGATTGAGCCCTTGGTCAATGTTGAGCCACGTAGCATTCTCTCTCCCTCTCTCTTGGCCCCTCTCCTTTGCTCATGCTCTCTCTAAAATATACACGTATACTTTATATGTATACATGTACATATGCATGTATGTATGTGTATCGGTGTACATATTTATAGGACCGTTGTTAATTTCCTGTAACTCATTTATCCGCAGAGGTACTAGAACTTGAGAATCCCCAAAAAATGTTATAAAAGGCCTATGCTCATCCCTCTTTGGGTCAAACCCAATTCCTTCCAGAGATACGTATACAAAAAAATTATTACTATTATTATTTTAAGTAGGCTCCCTGCCCAGCAGGGAGCCCAACATGGGGCTTGAACTCATGACCTTGAGATCAAGACCTGAGCTGAGATCAAGAGTCAGAGGCTTAACCAACTGACCCACCCAGGCGCCCCCCAAAATTATTTTGTTCACTTTTCCCAAAATAATAAATGAGTCTTTCAATGACATGTGTAGAGTGTTCTTTTCTTAATATAAGGAAAGAGAAGGCATGTATGGATGCTTTAGCCCTGGAAGCAAATCGCCGCGAAAACCAAATTCTATATAATCTGATTTTGGTGGTGATCTGATTGTATATTAGTTATAAGTAACATGATTGAATATAAATAACTTGTAAATTCCTTACAAGTAAATATAAAGCATATACAAAATTGTATATATGTTACATGTAGACACATATGTATAAACAGTAACCACACATTGCCTTTTTCATTAACATTTGTTCTACCAACAAAGGTGATGTGTCTAAAAAGCATGAGAAGGGGGAAAAGAGGTGGTGGTGATGGTGGAGGGCACTTAAGGGGAAGAGCACTGGGTGTTGTATGGAAAACAATTTGACAATAAAATATTATGGAAAAAAAAAAAGCATGAGATCCCGAAATTGAAGGTTGCTGTTAGCTACGATACAACACTTCATCAGTAAGACTCAGTCTGGGGCAGGCGCGGACAAAAATAAACGCTAAAAGTCACACAGAAAGGTGTGGGGCGATGGCATGTCCCTTAGGCTCCTGGCACACACACGCAGGCACATTCCTGAGTGTCACATCTCTCAGAAGCAAAGGGAGAGCTCGGATTTCTGCCCCCACCCGTGTGCCCTCCCCTCCGAGGCTGGGCCCTCAGACCTCCCGCCGCCCCGGAACAGAAACTGTGCTCCAAATGCCTCAGCTTCACCACTGAATCTCCGAATACGACAAAAAGCCCATCAGACCTGATGACAGGTTGTTGGCCTAAATCACTAGGTTAATTACTCATATTTTCTATATGTACTTTCCAACCAGTCCATAATGATGCGTGCCACTCTGTAAATTACTTATTCCTTTAGCTATTTCCAGAGATAACTCTTCATTTTAGGCAGGTTTGCTTGTGATTAAATATTCAGAAGGACAACATCCTTCATTCTGTCCAAAGCCCCGCCCTTCCTTCTCAGATACCCTCCCAGGAGCCCGGACCAGCCTGGCCGAGGTCCACCGCCACCTCACCAACATTATTTCCATCTCTATTAATCACGCCTCAGGACTCAAGATGAAATACAAGAAGGGTTTCATCTTATTCCGCGATTTCTGAATAGATGAAAAGCCCTTCCCCAACTCCTGACTTGTGTTTCTTCTGTGAAAAGGTCGAAGAGGATGGAGAACAAGGGAGGGGAAGACCTTTTGGGTTTTTTTTTTTAATTTTTTAATGTTTATTTATTTTTGAGAGAGAGAGACACACACACACAGAGAATGGAAGCAGGCTCCAGGCTCTGAGCTGCCAGCACAGAGCCCGACTCAGGGCTCGAACCCATGAAGGTTCAGATCATGGCCTGAGCCAAAGTCAGACGCTTAACCCACTGAGCCACCCAGGCATCCCTGTTATTTCTTGCCAAACAATTGCACGTGCAGAACTTAACAGACAGTTGGGTGCATGATATTGTCTTTTTTTTTTTTAATGTTTTATTTATTTTTGAGACAGAGACAGAGCATGAGAAGGGGAGGGACAGAGAGACAGGGAGGCAGAATCTGAAGCAGGTTCCAGGCTCTGAGTTGTCAGCACAGAGCCTAAAGCGGGGCTCAAACCCACGAACCATGAGAAGAAGAAAAATGAAATCTGCACCCTGGGTGGAGGCCCTCTTACCCCCCAGTCCTCCCTCCTGGTGGATATCTATTCAAGGAGCCCCACCAGATCCTCACAGGCAATGAGTGCTGCCAGGCTTACCCCCCAGTGACATCAGCTCCCAGAGGGGACCTCCCTTTATGGTCCCCCGGGGGGCGGTGCGGGCAGGGCACCCAGTGGTTGCCACCACAGACCCCTTCCCCTCCCCACCTCCTGCCCCTTCTCCTCCCTCCATGGCACCATGGCCAGCGCTGGCCCCACAGCATCTTCCTAGGTAGCCCCTCTGGAAGACCCGGGGGTCTCTGGGGTCTGGGTCATTTGGAGCCTTTGGGACTTCAGCAGAGGCTCAGAGATCTCTGCTTTCCCATCCCATGACATTCACTCATAAGAAAGTGCTGTATTCAGGGCTCAGTCGGTTACGGGTGTGACCTCAGAGTTGGAGCCCCGCGTCGGGCTCTGTGCTGACAGCTCGGAGCCTGGAGCTGCTTCAGATTCTGTGTTTCCTTCTCTCTCTGCCCCTCCCCTACTCATGGTCAATCGGTCTCTCTCTCTTTCTCTCTCTCAAAAATAAATAAACTTAAAAAAAAAGTGTTGTTTGCCTGAGGTCACCAGCCACTGTTGGTTCCTATAATGTGTCAGAGTGATCACTGAGCCACTTGTGTGGCACCTCCCTTTTACTGTCTTGTACAGTTAGGAGCTTTCCCAACCGAGGGCACTGCACTTAGTGAGAAGCACGCTGCATGTGAGGGGAGGCGACCTGCATCTCCCTCCTGGCTCGGAAGCCTGCTGCCAGCCTCAGAGGGATCCCGTCTTTAACTGCCTGGTCTGCAAAATGGGTAAAGCGCCAGGCTCTGTGACAACCAGGGAACACGCTGTGTGGACAGGCATTTTGCATAAGGTGAGAGCCTGTGTGTCCTGGCGTCCGGCACAGTCACCTCACTGACTCGTCCCCACTACCAGGCCAGGTGAAGTACACCAATCACCGTTTTTTTTTTTTTGAAGTTTAAATATTTATTTTTGAGAGAGACAGAGAAAAAGCAGGGGAGGGGCAGAGAGAGAGAGAGAGAGAGAGAATCCCAAGCAGGCTCCACACTGTCCGCATGGAGCCTGATGTGGGGCTCATAACCTGAGCTGAAACCAAGAGTCGGATGTTTAACTGACTGAGCCACCCAGGCGTCCCTCTGATCACCATTTTAAAATTACAAAGCTGAGGCACTGGTGAATGAAGGCGTTTTCCAAGATTTGCGCCCAGATCCATCTCATTCAACAGCCGATTTCCCCCACTATATTTCCACTCAATCAAGGCTGGAGAAAGGATTGGGAAACCAAGGAGCCATGAGTAGGGTCTGTCCTTAAAGATCAAGATCAAGGTTCTAGGAGCCCCTGGGTGGCTCAATTGGTTGAGCATCCAACTTTGGCTCATGGTTTGTGAGTTGGAGCACCCTGTCAGGCTCTGTGCTGACAGCTCGGAGTCTGGAGCTTGCTTCAGATTCTGTGTTTCCCTCTCTCTGTCCCTCCCAGCTCATGCCCTCTCTCTCTCTCCTTCTCTCAAATATAAATATACATTAAAAATTTAATGAAAAATATGTTTTTTAAAGATCAAGTTTCCAGGGGCTGTGCATCTTGAAAACAGTGAGGACGGTCCTCTCTCCCCTTGTCCCCCCGGCCCACTGTGGCACTGGCCTTCAGGAAGACACAGATCCGCTCCTGCGACCAGGCTGTCTTCACTCACCTTCCTCTGTAAAGCACTAAAATACGTGACAGCGCTCTGTGATCAACTGTTCAGAGATGTGACACACAGCTGCATATGCGGAAGCCCTCAAAAAGAGATTACAATTAGTTTTTTCCTTTTCCTAAAAACATTTTTTTAATGTTTATTTATTTTTGAGAGACAGAGAGGGAGACACAGAATCTGAAGCAGACTCCGGGCTCCGAGCTGTCAGCACAGAGCCCAACATGGGGCTTGAACTCGTGAATCGCGAGATGGTGACCTGAGCTGAAGTCAGGCGCTTAAGCGACTGAGCCACCCAGACTCCCCTGTTTATTTCCTTTTTCATTAATTTTGTTCATCCAACAGAAATCATATGCCCTCGTTGACTAAGCTGCTGGTAAGATCCCATTTTTAAAAGTAAAGAGACTGAAGAAATCAGTAGTAAAGGTTTTGCAGAGTGACCACCACGCACACAGCATCGGTGCTGGCAGACGCTCTGGGGTGCCCCTGCAAAGAAGCTTCTGGATAAAATCCCGCCACCAAGGAAAAATCTGCAGCACTGATACCATGGGAATAATCCGGTCTCATTGTTTAAGAGAAGACAGAAATCATCCCACTTAAGTGGCTTGGGGTAATCCTTCCAAAACACCGTCATCAGAGACTCATGTCTAATATTAACTAATCATATTAACTAATCATAACAACTACAATAATAATACTGAATAATATTAACTAACATCAGCTAATGATTACAATTATAATAAAAGTTATAATAATTAATTAAGCTGCCATATGTAATAATTATAAAGGTAATCATTGTACAATGTATTAAGCAGACTGAGCACTTGACCCCACCAGGGCACTGCATGCTGCTTTCCTAAATCCTCAAGGGGACGCCATGAGATGAGTCCTATTCTTATCCTCATTTTACAGATAAAGAAATTGAGGCTTAGCAAGGTGAAATAACTTTTCCAAGGTCAAAGAGTTCCAAGCGGCAACAAAACATTTGCTCAGGGAACCAGAAGGAACGTGGGTTTTCCGAGACCCTGGAATGAACGGTGCCCCTTCAGATCCTCTGATGCTAACTCAATCAGGTGCCCAAACTCCAAGACTGTAACCCATCAGAGAATCCTAAGACCTCCACGAGTCTGTTCACTGGCTCTGGAAGGAAGACTAAGGCACAGAACACGTAGAAGACTGGCAGGTCAGTGGTAAAAGTGGCCTCAATGAGCATCAGTAGCGTATACTGAAAGCCCACTTAAGCCATTTTCTTCAAGAAAAATCACGTTTTCTCTACTAATCCAAAACCGTGCTCTGGGCGGATCAACTCAAAGTTTCTGAGGTCATCAACAGCCACAAGAGAGTTTGTAGTTTTACATCTGGAATGTTCCCTCCCCTGTTTCTGTTAACAGATGTTTGCAGAGATACTAAAGCGGTTGATGCGCGGTGCCCAGAGGGACGTGCAGGCTCTCCTCTCTCTCGTTTCTTCTTGCCCTCTAGAAACTGCGCGAACGTTCAGGCTGTGGGTGCGGGCGTTCAGGAGCCAGCGCTGGGGCTGCTCCCGGCCAGCCGCCGGCCTAGGCTATCATCCTGGCTGAGTGAAACCCAAGCAGCAAGATGGCCCAGGAACTGGATATAAAAGGAAACAGCCCCCTTGCTGGTGTCCAGCCCTCAGGACTGATAAAACTGCTTTCTCCCCTCAGGCCCCTGAATGCTCATGGAAATACAGTCTCAGATAGACTGACAGACGCCGCAGGTTCAAGCCTAAAATCAAAGCGTAAATCACTGCCAAGGGCAAGTGGGTCCCCTGATACCCTGTAACTTCAGGCAGGTCTATCCTGCACAGAATGAAGGCTGGAACTGGAGGGGTGATTCTGAGCCTGGTCTCCAGAAAATCAGACACAAGGGATTGGGGAGGGTTGGCTTTTAATGCCTATATTTGGTCTGTTTGAATTCCTAGAGTGTTTAAAACCATCGCCTTAGAGATATTTGCTCTTGTCACTGTGACATCATTTTCCTCAAATAATATCATTACACACGCTAACTTTACACTTTGGGTTTGGTCACATCGCACACACAGGTACAGATGACCCTGCAACAACACACGTTTTAACTGCACGGGCCCACCTATAGGTGGACTGTTTTTCCTATCAATACAGAAAGTCCTACAAATGCATTTTCTCTCCCTCATGATTTTCTTAATAACTATTTCTTTTCTCTAGCTTACTTATTGTAAGTAATACAGTTTATATCACGTATAACATACAAAAATGTGTTAACCGACTGTTGATGTTGTCAGTAAGCCTTCTGGTCAACAGGAGGCCATTCGTAAAGTTTGGGGGAGTCAAAAGTTATACAGGGATTTTCCACTGTGCAAGTGTCAGCGCCCCTAACCCCTGCATTGTTCAAGGGTCACTTCTAATCACATCCAGGGGTCATTTTAGGAATGGGGGTCGACGCATCCTCCAAATAGCATTTATTTGCAACTTTAAATTAGCCTTAAGTCTTACAGAATGAATGGCAGAAACACTCCACCAAAAAAAATTAAATAAATAGCCTCCAATTCTATAATATATGCGACACAACACGACACAGATCAGCTGTTAAACATTCTAGCACCAAACACGCCCCCTTCCTGGAATCCCCTCTCACGCCCAGCTTGCCCTCGATCACTCATTTTACACACACACTCCTCTGACACGGTTGAAACGAACGCAGAAAGCAAAGGCACGCAGGCTTACTCACACACTCCTCCAAAAAAGAAACTTAAGGCCAACGCTGGGCCGGACCCGCTGCGTCTAGTCCCCAGTCTGAGTTCCTCCGAAAGTTCGATAGGAAGAAAGGCCCACGAGTTCCGTCAGACACCTACCGCTATGGACCCAGAAGATGTGGCAACAAACACTTTGATAACCATTTTGACAGTCGGAAAGAGGACTCCCCCCAACACACACCCCCGGGCGGGGACGCGGCCGACCGAGCAGGCAGCAGGTGCCAAGTGCGAGCTGGCGGCCGCCCAGCGCGCTCTGAGCCCCGGCGCCGCCTCCCGCAGCAACTTAAGCTCAGCGCCTGCCCGGAGCGGCGCCGGCGGCCTGGGCTCCCCCGCCATTGGCCCGGGAGGGGGCGGGCCTCTGCCAGGCAAATACGTGATTGGTCGATAAAAGCAGCCCCTGACTTTGAACGCCCGACAACAGCCCCTAAAAGGCAAGGCTGCGCCGCGCACCAATCAGACGGCGGCGCGCAGACAGCCTGCGGGCGGGCGGAGGGAGGTGGGCGCAGGTGGCGGCGCGGCGCAGGGCGCTGGAAAAGCCCAGAAGACGCCAGTCGGGTACCCGCGGACGCCGGGCTCGCGAGGCTTTTGGCATGCGAACAACGAGGGTCCTTGAAACAAACAGAGGCTTCCCGACTTTCAAGTTTTCCGGCCGATGGAAACAATTCGGCCAAATGTCCTCCAATAGATTCCTTTAAGCGTGGCCCGTTTCCAGTTTTCTCCCTTTGCCACCTGTTCCTCCTAAAGAACGGAGGCTGACAGGCCGCAGACGGGTAAGGTTTCACTGACATCCCAGACTGGGCAGGACGACGGAGGCGGACTGTCAGTAGGGATGAGTTCAACGAGCAGATTGTCTTCACTATTGCGGAGGCGTTGGAAGAAAATAAATGTCACAGTCTCTGTCCATCTGATTTATGAAGACCATTTGAATGGTGTTAAAAGTTAGAGGACTTAAGAATCTAGTGAAGAGCCCAAATGCTACTGCCCAATGTGTATGATCCGTTTCAAAATCAAGATCAAGGACAAAGGCATCAGGGTCTTACTCCTTTAAGATAACTGAGTCTTTCCCTTGCTCACTTTTTTTTTTTTTCTTTTAAGTCCCTGCTACTCCTGGAGGAGGTGATACTGGCTTGCTGGAGGAGGGAGGGATCTGCAGGCCTTTACCCGTGCCCTTTACCAGAGTCCCAGGGGCCAAGAGGTCTAGTCCGCTCCCCTTGGATAGGTGCCTTTAATGAGAAAGGTCGTCCATCCATGGAGCTCAAACTCATTGCCATCAGAATGAATGATTTAAACCCCTACCTTTTAACTCAGAGCCTTACTTGGCAAAGTTTGCTTCCCAAATTAGGCCCTTGGTAAAGACAATTACTCGTTCCCCAAATTTAAGTCAAATGCATTGTAAGTTTTATTTTATTTTTAAGTTTATTTATTTGGGGGGGTAGGGAGCAGAGAAAGAGGGGGAGAGAGAGACAGACAGACAGATAATTCCCAGGCAGGCTTTGCTCTAATCAGCACAGAGCCCAATGCTGGGCTCAAGCTCACAAACTGAGATCATGACTGAGCCAAAGATTCAGATGCTCAATTGACTGAGCCACCCAGGCACCCCTGTAAATTTTCTTTTAAAGGCCACCAAAGATTGTAAGTCATTTTTGCTACTCTTCTTTTCTGTATTTTCAAAATTACAAAGGAAATACTATTTTTGTCAAAGTTTTCTTTCAAACACTTTAGTCTCAACTTCTACCACATGAGCTTGCTATTTTTCTCCACAATACCAGAGAGTAATAAGCTACCCATATTTCTCAGTGGTTTGGTAAATTAGTAACAAACTATAGCTGGATTCTCAGGTGCCGTAGAAAATATACATCTGCTGATCAGATAGGGCAAGGCTGCCTTCGAAGGTGACATTCCCCTCCACCCACATGCCCCAGGGAGACATAAACAACTACTTGAATTAAGAGCTAACAATTTTTAGGTGTTTGCCACATGCCGCATCTGCGCTAGGTCTTTTGCACAGATCACTCCCTTACTCTGCACAACACTAACACTGGATTCTGCTACTATCCCCCCTCAAGGATGAAGCCGGAGAGGCGCCTGGGTGGATCCTTCGGCATCTGACTTCGGCTCAGGTCATGATCTTGCGGTTTGTGTGTTAGAGCCCCACGTCGGGCTCTGTGCTGAGAGCTCAGAGCTAGGAGCCTCCTTCAGGTTCTGGGTCTCCCTCTCTCTCTGCCCCTCTACAGCTCGCTCTCACATTCTCTCTCTCAAAAATAAACAGTAAAAATTTTTTGCTTTTTTTTTAAAGATGAAGAGAGAACCGGGAATGATGAGAACAGGAAATGGTGCATCCAAAACACAAACCTAACCCATCTATCTCCGCACCCTGCACCGCATCAGAGAAATTCCTGATACACTACGCTCAAATTCCTGGTGCCCTCTCTTTGCACTATGAATTATCCTTTTAATAATGAATTGATAGGGGCACCTGGGTGGCTCAGTCAGTTAAGTGTCCGACTTCGGCTCAGGTCACAATTTCATGATTAGTGGGTTTAAGCCCCACTGTCAGAGCAGAGCTAGATGCACGCCTCCAATTCATGAACCGTGAGATCATGACCTGAGCTGAAGTCAGAGGCTTAACCAACTGAGCCCCCCAGGCACCCCTAAAGGCGTATTTTTATTATGTAGAATGACAGTGGTGACCACCAGAGTAACAGTGGTGGGTTGAATAGTGACCCCCCAAATTTCACATTCACCCTAAACTTCAGAATGGGACCTTATTTGAAAACAGGATCTTTGCAGCTGAAATTGGTTGAGGATCCTGAGAGGAAATCATCTCGGGTTTTGGGTGAACCTTAAACCCAATAACCGATGTTCTCACAAGAGGAGGGACACGCAGAGAGAGAAAACACCTTGTGAAAGCAAGGGTAGAGATCCGAGTACTACTGTCACAAGCCAAGGAACACCAGGAGCCAAGAGAGGCAAGGAAGGATCCCCCCACCCCCGGCCAAGAGACTTCAGAAGGAGCAAGGCTCTGCCGGCACTTTGATTTCAGACTTCTTGCCTACACAACCGTGGTTGTTTTAGGCCCCCAGGTCTTTGGTGATTTGTTACGGCAGACTTAGAAAACTAATACAGAGAAATAAGGGCATTTGATATGCAGTGGAATTACAAAAAGACATTTCTTCAGTTTCGCACTGGCCCGGGGTCTCTCCCCTTCCATAACACAGGTGGGCACAGATGGAAAGGCAAAAGCAAAGGCTGTAGACTGAGACCAGCCAGCAAAGAAAAGGAGCGACCATTCAGATGGGAAAGGAAGTTCTCAGGAACCTCCATCTTTCAGGGTCCTGAGTATCAGTGTTGGAATGTTCACGTAATAATCCGCCTCATTTATTACTGTCCCCATAGCACCACCAGCCATAAAGCAGGCATCTTTCCCAACTCAGCACCAACAAAAACTGCCAGCACCCACCTTATAGGAATAACTCGCCACCCAAGGTTGTAGAGACACAGCCCACCAATGTTAAGAGTGGGCATTCCAACAGCCCAAGAAGAAAGGGGCGGGGACGTGAAGAGGAAGCCTTGTCCCCTACCCACCCCGAAAAAACCGAGATCCAAACAGAGTCAGTGTGGAAATGCCCTCTGCCCCTATCACCTACGATCCAAACGCAAAAGCCCTAAAGGGAAAATGTGATAAAGCTGATTCTACACAAATATCAAAATACATTGTAAACAAAATTTAAAAGCCACTGACAAACTGGAGGAAATATTTATAACATATACCACAGACCACGTTTTCATATGCCAGACCTGAGTTTCCCAGAACATCAAAAGTTCTACAAAGATGAACACGAGTGAAAAATGGACAAAGGGCAGGAAAAGGCAATCACAAAATAAGTACAAATGGTCACTAAAAATAAGAAAAAGTGTCTATTCTTCCTAGCAATCAAAGATGTGAATAAAATAAAAATAAAATGTCAACCTTAAATGGGCAAATGTTTTTTTAAAGAAATTAAGTTTAAAAGATTATCCCCATGGGGTGCCTGGGTGACTCAGTCAGTTTATCGACTGACTCTAGATTTCGGCTCAGGTCACAATTTCACGGTTTGTGAATTCGAGCCCCACGTTGTCCGACTCTCTCTGTCCCTCCTCTGCTTGCACTCTTTCTCTATCTCAAAATAAATAAAAAAGAAATAAATAAACCTAAAAAAAGAAAAAGATTATCCCTAATGTAAGTTAAGGAGTGGAGACATTTGCCTGGAAGGCAAATTTTCATACACCTTCAAAAAGCCTCAAAGTGGGTATATTGTTTTATCCTTCAATTTCACATGTAGGAATTTAAGGTGTCAGGAATGACCTCTGTTAACCCTAAAAATAAAACTGTCAGAGGGGCTCCTGGATGGCTCAGTCATTTAAGCATTTGACTTCGGTTGAGGTCATGATCTCACGGTTCCTGAGTTTGAGTCCCTACTTCGGGCTCTGTGCTGACATCTCAGAGCCTGGAGCGGCTTCTAATTCTGTGTGTGCGTCTCTTTCTCTGCTCTTCCCCCACTAGCAGTCTGTCTCTCAAAAAATGAATAAACATGCAGCACCTGGGTGGCTCAGTTGGTTAAGCCTCGGACTTCTGCTCAGGTCATGATCTCACAGTTTGTGGGTTCGAGCCCCACATCGGGCTCTGTGCTGACACCTCCAATTCTATGTCTTCCTCTCTCTCTGCCCCTCTTCTACTTGTGCTGTCTCTCTCTCTCTCAAAAATAAATAAACATTAAAAAATTATGTATAAAAAATAAACATTAAAATAAATAAAACTGTCCGTTATCTTACCAGCAAATGGGTTTATTTGGGAATAACAGAGAATTGCAACTTGGGACATTTGAACTACGGTAAAACCTCAGGCAAGTCCCAACAAACGGGAGAGGAACAGTATTTTATGGGGAAGAAGTTGGAAAGGGTTCAGAAATCCATCCAAGAAAGCAAGAGTGCAGGGTGATGACCGATTCTCATTGGCTGAGTTGCAGGAGTGTTTTCTTGTAGGAGACGCAGTGCACATCTCTCCCTGTTGGGACCTGGAATCGATCATTCTTTCCTGTTGACACTCTTCTGCAGGAGTCTCTAATTGAGTTGCGTGGTAAGGGCATCCCCCTCCAGCCTGAGACCTACTTTAGAGAGCTTTCCCTGTAAGTTTTGTAAGGACGCAGGTCTGATTCAGGCTTCCCCTGTACTTAAAGGTCAAGGTGCCGGCTTCTCAGTATCATTGGCCAATGGAAGGGTGCACATTGCCCAGGGAAGAAGGGACAGCTCTTGTGGCACCCAATCAGGAGAGGCCAGCTAACACCTTTGACCTTTCTAGGGGTGGGCCTAAAGATGGAGGCTATAAGGTAATCCCCTATTGCTTAGTCACGCCCTACCTGAGGGTCCTGGGCCCACTCTGTGATTGGTCGATTCTCTAAATGTTGTGATTGGCCCCCACTACTTACTGCCAGTATTGATGGGGGGAGGGAATGGATCGCTGTGCCTGTGTCGTCATTTCCTGTAATGCCCTCTTCCTAAAAAAGACCCTACACCCCCATATTGGAGGCTCCCTCTCCACGTGGCCAGTGGGTTGGTGGAGTCTGTGAGCCTGAGCTTAAGCCCGTAATAAAGCCCTTTGCTTTTACATGCGTGACTCGGTCTCCCTGGTAGTCTCTGGTTTCTTTCGGGGCGATATTGGAAACTTGGGCATAACAGTTTCACACCTCAAAGATTCAATTACGCAGATACCCAACATGCCATTAAGACCATGAGAGTAAGGGGAAGAGAAAAAAAATAAAAGTTCATTAGTTCTGCCTATGCATTTAGAATTCCTAGGTAATCATTAAAAATCACCTGCAAGTCCATCATCTAGGTGATTTTTCATTTTCCTTTGTGCTTTGCTGTACGTTCTAAATTCTCTACAACACACACGCATTGTTTGGGGATCAGATTTTTTTTTACCATGGAAATTCATCTTTATAAGAGAGGTAAACAGGAGCGCTCTGGTCTCGGTCCACTCCCTTTCCAGACAGGGACGATGACTCTGCACCCACCCTCTTCCCCCAGGAACCCTGCCTAGCAGCCAACTTGGAGCGCTCAGCTCCGGGTCCAAGCACTTCGCAGGCGGGTGAACCAGACAAGCGCAGTGGACTCAGATTCAAACCACCGGTACAGGGACGAGCGCGACTGAGATCGCGAAGGAACGGTGGGCCGGCCGTGGGACCGGCTCGCCAGCCCCAGACACGGCCAGGGCGAAGGCGACAGCACGGGGCGCGCAGGTGCGGAGGCTGGAAGAGACTTGGCCGACTTTTCTGCACTCCGCTCGGCAGTGCGCAAGCGCGTGGCCCTGGCGGAGCTCGCCCCCCCCCCCCCCCCAGCCAGTCCCAGGAGGCCTCGCGCGCCGGTTTCCAGGGCGACGCGCGGAACCCGGAGGCCGCGGGAGCCGGGCGAAGCAGGTAACGGCCCTGCCCAGTCCCAGCCAGGTCCTCCTCCTGCTCAAGCCTCCGGGCCCTTGGGTGTCACCGGTCACTCAGCCCTGGCCCCTGCCCAGCTCGGGCCGCGCAGCCTCGCTGTCGCTCCAGTTGGTAACGTAGCGGGGCCGCCTTCTGGCTTCTTGCGCAGAGCGCCGCCTGATGAAGAGCCGGCATTGGCGTCGGCATGCGCTCCCGGCTGGGAAAAGGGGGCTGCACCGTCGCTCGCCCACACCGTGCCCGCCCAGCCCGGATAGGGGGCCTGCGTCCTCACCTGCCCAAGCTGCGCCCCCAATCCAAGTCCCTCCGCCCGCCTCCACACCGAGAACCACTGAGCAGACGCTGCCAGGCCTCTCCTTGCCCAGTCTCTCAGCAGCATTTGCCTCTGACACTGCTGCTCCCATCTGTTGAAGCACTGTGTTCCCTTGGCTTCTGCACCCCAGCCCCCCACCTCTTCCTGCGGCTCCTGCCACCCTGCCGGCTCGCTCTCCTCTCCGGGGCGCCTTGACATTGCAGTTCCTCAGAGTGCGATCTGTGCTTGCGTTCTTTCCCGTGCCCCCCATATTCCGAGACAGGCACAAATCTATGCACTGTCTGTATGAATGCCCGACTATATGGACTCCCAGCTTCATCCCTCCAGCTGGGCCCCCTTCTCTGAGCTGGCCCATATGTCTGGCTAGCGGAAGGGCCTTTCCTCCTACTTCCTCTCCAACCAGCGCTGGGTGCACAGACGGGCCTCCAGCCCCCACCCCCCACCCCCTAGTCAGGACCTCTCGCCCTGGCCCAGGGATTCCTCCTCGGCCTTTCCGCCACCCCAGCATCCAGCAGGTCACCAAGCCCTGGTGACATGGCCTCCCGTGCATCTTTCACTTCTCAACTGCCATTGGCACCTTGGCCCAAGCTGCCCCCTTCTTTCTCCAGCCTTCCAGAATCCTCTCCTCCGGCCTGGCTCTGTTCTGTGCTCCACACTGTAGCCAGAGGGACCTTCAGAAAGCAGAGCAAACTATGTTGTTCTTCCCCAGCCTCACGCTTCTGCTCCTCGCTAGCTTTTCGTTGCTCTTAGATTCATGACCCAGATCGTACACCTGCCCTCCTGTGCGCCTGCGGCTGCCCACGCCCCTGACCCTGGGAGACTCTGGGCCACTGGGACCCGCCACGTGGGCCTCATCGCCCCCCAGGCCTTGAAAGTGTCTTTTCTCCATCCGGGTGTCCTTCCTTCCTGCCCTCCATTCCTTTTTGCGTGGTGAGCCACCACTGACCTGTCGTAGCTCAGGTGGCCCTTCTATGGAACCTCCACGGCCACGGTCCAGATCGGGTTCTGTGTCATATCGCTTCACAGAGCTGCCCCTCTTTCCTCTAAAACACTGAGAGCGCTCACTGCTGTGATCACTTCATTACCAGCAGGTAAGCCCCGCGGGAAAAGAGACATTTCCGCTTCGTTCCTTACGACCCCCACCTGTCCTTACGTCCCCCACCTGTCCCTACGTCCCCCACCCCT
>PJEM01015751.1:0-28677 GCA_004023845.1 Helogale parvula | reverse complement strand
GATGCTCATGGTGGGGGGCACTTGTGGGGAGAAGCACTGGGTGTTATATGGAAACCAATTTGACAATAAACTTAAAAAATAAAAATTAAATAATTAAATAATTAAATAATAAAATTTAAAAAAAAGCTGTTTATGAAAAGCCCACAGCTAATATAATTCTCAATGGGGAAAAACTGAGAGCTTTCCCCCTGAGTACAGGAACACAACAGGGGTGTCTACTCTCACCACTGTTGTTTAACATAGTGCTGGAAGCCCTAGCATCAGCAATCAGAAAACAAAAGAAAATAAAAAACATCAGAATTGGAAAAGAAGAAGGCAAACTTTCACTTTTCGCAGATGACATGATACACTACATGGAAAACCCGGCAGACTCCACCAGAAGCCTTCTAGAACTGATCAATGAATTCAGTAAAGTTTCAGGGTACAAAATCAATGTACAAAAATCGGTTGCATTCTTATACACCAAAAAATGAAGCAGTGGAAAGAGAAACCAAGAAACTGATCAGTTGCATTCTTATACACCAAAAAATGAAGCAGCGGAAAGAGAAATCAAGAAACTGATCCCATTCACGATTGCACGAAAAACCATAAAATACCTAGGAGTAAATCTAACAAAATATGTAAAAGACCTATATGATGAAAACTATAGAAAACTTATGAAAGAGATTGAAGAAGACACCAAGAAATGGAAAAACATTCCCTGTTCATGGATAAGAAGAATAAACAGTGTGAAAATGTCATTACTACCCAAAGCAATCTACACATTCAATGCAATCCCCATCAAAATTGCACCAGCATTCTTCTCAAGGCTAGAACAAACTATCCTCAGATTCATATGGAACCACAAAAGACCCCGAATAGCCAAAGAAATATTGAAGAAGAAAACCAAAATGAGAGGCATCACAATCCCAGACTTTGGCCTCTACTACAAAGCTGTCATCATCAAGACAGTATGGTTTTATCAGAAAAACAGACACACAGACCAATGGAATAGAATAGAGAACCCAGAACTGGGCCCACAAATGTATGGCCAATTAATTTTTGACAAAGCAGGAAAGAGTATGCGATGGAAAAAAAGACTGCCTCTTTAGCCGGTGTTGCTGGGAGAACTGGACAGCAACATGCAGAAGAATGAAACTAGACCACTTTCTTACACCATACACAAAAATAAACTCAAAATGGCTGAAGGACCTGAATGTGAGACAGGAAACCGTCAAAACCCTAGGAAACAACCTCCTTGACCTCAACCACAGCAATTTCCTACTTGACACATCCCCAAAGGCAAGGGAAATGAAAGCAAAAATGAACTCTTGGGACCTCATCAAGATAAAAAGCTTCTGCACGGCAAAGGAAACAATCAAGAAAACTAATAGGCAACCGACAGAATGGGAAAAGATAGTTGCAAATGACGTATCAGATAAAGAACTAGCATCCAAAATCTATAAGGAACTCACCAAAGTCCACACCCAAAAAACAAATAGCCCAGTGAAAAAATGGGCAGAAGACATAAACAGACAATTCTCCAAAGAGGACATCCAGATGGCCTACAGGCACATGAAACAATGCTCAACATCACTCATCATCAGGGAAACACAAATCAAAACCACACTGAGATACCACCTCACACCAATAAAAGTGGCTAAAATGAACAAATCAAGAGACTATAGATGCTGGTGAGGGTGTGGAGAGACGGGCACCCTCCTACACTGCTGGTGGGAATGTAAACTTGTACAGCCACTCTGGAAAACAGTGTGGAGGTTCCTCAAAAAACTATCCATAGATCTCCCTTATGACCCAGCAATAGCCCTGCTAGGGATTTACCCAAGGAATACAGAAGTGCTGATGCATAGGGGCACATGTACCCCAATGTTCATAGCAACACTGTCAAAATAGCCAAAACATGGGAAGAGCCTAAATGTCCATCACCTGATGAGTGGATCAAAAAGATGTGGTGTATATATATAAATGGAGTATTACATGGCAATGAGAAAGAATGAAATCTGGCCATTTGTAGCAAAGTGGATGGACCTCGAGGGTGTCATGCTGAGTGAAATAAGTCAGGCAGAGAAAGACAGATACCATATGTTTGTACTCATAGGTCTAACAGGAAAATAGGAGAAACCTAATGGAGGACCAGGGGGAGGGGAAGAAGGAAAGAGAGTTGGGGAGAGAGAGGGATGCAAAACTTGAGAGACTATTGAATACTGAAAACGAACTGAGGGTTGAAGAGGGAGGGAGGAAAAGAGGTGCTGGTGATGGAGGAGGGCACTTGTGGGGAAGAACACTAGGTGTTGTATGGAAACTAATTTGACAATAAACTACTTTAAAAAAAAAAAAGAATATTCCACTAAAGAATGAATGACTTAACCAAGAAATTGAACAGGAAAAAAATACATGGGGGCACCTGGGTGGCTCAGTCTCTTAAGGATCTGAGTTTGGCTCAGGTCATGATACCACAGTTTGTGAGTTTGAGCCTGCATCAGGTTCTATGCTGACAGCTCAGAGCCTGGAGCCGGCTTCACAATCTGTGTCGCCCTTTCTCTCTGACTCTCTGATTCTCTTACTCTCTCTCTCTCTCTCTCTCTCTCTCTCTCTCTCTCTCTCTCTCTCTCTGCCTCTCTCTCTCTGCCTCTCTCTCTCCCTCTCTCTCAGACATAAATAAAGAAAAATATTTTAATAAAAAAATACATAGTAGCCAATGAAAATGAAAACACAACAGCTCAAAACCTCTGGGATGCAACAAAGCCTGTTTTAAGAAAGAAGTATATAGCAATCAAGGCCTTCGTAAGTAAGGAAGAACGGTCTAAAATATACAACCTAACCTTATTGGAAACCTTGTTGGAAAAAGAACAGCAAATAAAGCCCAAAATCATCACAAGAAGGGAAATAATAAAGTTTAGAGCAGAAATCAATGATATTGAAATTTTAAAAAAAAACAGTAGAACAAGTCAATGAAACTAGGAGCTGTTTCTCTGAAAGAATTAAAAATTGATAAATCCCTAGCCATATTGATCAAAAAGAAAAAGAAAAGGACCCAAATAAATAAAATCATGAATGGAAGAGGAGAGATCACAACCAACACCACAGAAATGCAAGCAATGATAAGAGAATATTGTGAGCAATTATATGCCAACAAATTAGGCAACTTGGAAGAAATGGGCAAATTCATAGAAACATATAAACTACCAAAACAGAAACAGGTAGAAATTGAAAATGTGTGCACCCATAACCAGAAAAGAAATTGAATCAGCAAAAAAAAATCTCTCCATGTATATTTTGGATACTAGCCCTTTATCTGATATGCCATTTGCCACTATCTTTTCCCATTCTGTTGGTTGCCTATTATTTTTTTTATTGTTTTCTTTGCAGTGCAGAAGCTTTTTATCTTGATGAGGTCCCAGTAGTTCATTTTTGTTCTTGATTCCCTTGTCTCTGGGGATGTGTCGAGGAAGAAATTGCTGCAATTGAGGTCGAGGAGGCTATTTCCTGCTTTTTCCTCAAGGGTTTTGAGGGTTTCCTGTCTCATATTCAGATCCATTATCCATTTTGAGTTTATTTTTGTGAATGGTGTCAGAAAGTGGTCTAATTTCATTTTTCTACATGTTGCTGTCTAGCTCTCCCAACACCACCTGTTGAAGAGGCTGTCTTTTTTCCATTGGACACTCTTTCCTGCTTTGTCAAAGATTAATTGGCCATATACTTGTGGGTCCACTTCTGGGCTCTCTATTCTATTCCATTGGTCCATGTGTCTGTTTTTGTGCCAGTACCATACTGTCTTGATGATGACAGCTTTGTAGTAGAGGCTAAAGTCTGGGACTGTGATGTCTCCCGTTTTGGTTTTCTTCTTCAATATTCCTTTGGCTATTTGGGGTCTTTTTTGGTTCCATATGAATTTTAAGATAGTTTGTTCTAGCTTTGAGAAGAATGCTGGTACAACTTTGATGGGGATTGCATTGAAAGTGTAAATTGCTTTGGATAATAATGACATTTCAACAATGTTTATTCTTCCGATCCATGAGCATGGAATGTTTTTCCATTTCTTGGTGTCTTCTTCAATTTCCTTCATAAGTCTTCTATCGTTTTCAGCATACAGGTCTTTTACATCTTTGGTTAGGTTTATTCCTAGGTATTTTATGGGTTTTCGTGCAGTTGTGAATGGGATCAGTTTCTTGCTTTCTATTTCTGTTGCTTCATTTTTAGTATATAAGAATGCAACTGATTTCTGTACGTTGACTTTGTATCCTGCAACATTACTGAATTCATTGATCAGTTTTAGAAGGCTTCTGGTGGAGTCGATCGGGTTTTCCATGTAGAGTATCATGTCGTCTGCGAGAAGGGAAAGTTTGACTTCTTCTTTGCCGATTCTGATGCCTTTTATTTCCTTTTGTTGTCTGATTGCTGATGCTAGGACTTCCAACACTATATTAAACAACAATGGTGAGAGTGGACAGCTCTGACATGTCCCTGATTTCAGGGGGAAAGCTCTCAGTTTTTCCCCATTGAGGATAACATTGGCTGTTGGCTTTTCGTAAATGGCTTTTATGATGTTTAAGTAAGTTTCTTCTATCCCAACTTTCTCGAGAGTTTTTATTAAGAAGGGATGTTGTATTTTGTCAAATCCTTTTACAGCATCTATCGACAGGATCATATGATTTTTTTCTTTTGTTTTGTTGATGTGGTGTATCACATTAATGGATTTGCGAATGTTGAACCAAAATATACAAGGAGCTCACTAAACTACATACTCGAAAAATGAATGATCCAGTGAAGAAATGGGCAGAAGACCTGAATAAACAGTTCTCCAAAAAGGACATCCAGATGGCCAACAGGCACATGAAACAATGCTCAGTGTCACTCATCATCAGGGAAATTAAAATCAAAACCACACTGAGATACCACCTCACACCAGTCAGAGTGGCTAAAATGAACAAATCAAAAGACTATAGATGCTGGCGAGGGTGTGGAGAGACGGGCACCCTCCTACACTGTTGGTGGGAATGTAAACTGGTGCAGCCGCTCTGGAAAACAGTGTGGAGACTCCTCAAAAAACTATCAACAGAACTCCCCTATGACCCAGCAATAGCACTGCTAGGGATTTACCCAAGGGAAACAGAAGTGCTGATGCATAGGAGCACATGTACCCCAATATTCATAGCGGCACTTTCTACAATAGCCAAATCATGGAAAGAGCCTAAATGTCCATCAACTGATGAATGGATCAAGAAGATGTTGTATATATATACAATGGAGTACTACATGGCAATGAGAAAGAATGACATATGGCCATTTGTAGGAAAATGGTTGGACCTTGAGGGTGTCATGCTAAGCGAAATAAGTCAGGCAGAGAAGGATAGATACCATATGTTTGCATTCAATGGTCTAACAGGAGAGACCTGGCAGGGGACCATGGGGAAAGGAAGGGGGAAAGAGAGCAGGGAAGAGTGAGGGAACAGATCTAGGGAGACTACTAAATACTGAAGACGAACCATGGACTGAAAGGGGGAGGGAGGGAGGGGGTGATGGTCATGGTGGAGGGCACTTGTGGGGAGAAGCACTGGGTGTTATATGGAAATCAATTTGACAATAAACTATTATTAAAAAAATCTCTCCAAAAACAAGAGTCCAGGACCAGATAGCTTTCCAGGTGAATTCTACGAATCATTTAGAGAAGAGTAAACACCAATGGTTTCGAATCTGTTCCAAAAAATAGAAATGGACGAGAAACTTCCAAACTCATTCTATGAAGCTAGCATTACCTTGATTCCAAACCAGACAAAGACCCCACTAAAAAAAGAACTATAGACCTATTTCCTGATGAACATGGATCCAAAAATCCTCAACAAGATACTAGCCTACTGGATCCAACAATACATTAAAAGAACTATTCAGCACAACAAAGTGGGATTTATCCTGGGATGCAGGCCTGGTTCAATATCTGCAAATCAATAAATGTGATACATCACATCAATAAAATAAAGGACAAGAACCTCATGATCCTCTCAATTGATGCATAAAAAGCATTTGACAGTCTAGAGCATCCTTTCTTCCTAAACCTTCAAGAAAGAATAGATAGAAGGAATGTACCTCAAGATCATAAAGGCCCTAAACAAAAAACCCACAGCTGGGGCGCCTGGGTGGCTCAGTCAGTTAAGCATCCAGCTTTGGCTCAGGTCATGGTCTCACGGTTCATGGGTTTGAGCCCCGCATCACGCTCTATGCTGACAGCTAGCTCAGAGCCTTGAGCCTGTTTCAGATTCTGTGTCTGCCTCTCTCTCTGACCCTCCCCTTCTCGTGCTGTCTCTCTCTGTATCTCAAAAATAAATTAAGAAATACAAATTAAAAAAAAAAACACAGCTAATATCATCATCAATAGGGAGAAACTGAAATCTTCCCCCCTAAGGTCAGAAACATGACAGGGATGTCCACTCTCACCGCTATTATTCAACATAGTATTAGAAGTCCTAGCTTCAGCAATCAGATGATAGAAAGAAATAAAACATCCAAATTGACAAGGAGCAAGTCAATCTCTCACTCTTTGCAGATGACAATGATACTCCACATGGAAAACCAAAAAGACTCCACCAAACTACTAGAACTGATATATGAATTCAGCAAAGTTGCAGGACATAAAGTCATCATACAGAAATCAGTCACATTTATATATACCAATAATGAAGCAGCAGAAAGAGAAATCAAGGAATCGATCCCATTACAGCTGCACCAAAAACATAAAATACCTAGGAATAAACCCAATCAAAGAGGTAAAAGACCTGATGAAAACTATAGAAAGTTAATGAAAGAAGTTGAGAAAAACACAAAAAATGGAAACATAACATGATCATGTATTGGAAGAACAAATATTGCTAAAATGCTTATACTACCTAAGGCAGCCTACACATTCAATGGAATCCCTATCAAAATAGTACCAGCATTCTGCACAGAGCTCGAATAAACAATTTTAAAATGTGTATGGGACCACAAAAGACCCCAAGTAGCCAACGTAATGTTGAAAAAGAAAACCAAAGCTGCAGGCATCACAATTTCAGACTTCAAGCTGTATTACAAAGCAGTAATCAAGATAGTATGGTACTGGCATAAAAACAAACACATAAATCAATAGAACAGAAAAAGAGAACCCAGAAATGGACCCACAAATCTATGGCCAACTAATCTTTGGCAAAGCAGGAATTAGTATCCAATACAAAAAACACAGTCTTTTTAGCAAATGGTGTTGTGAAAAATGGACAGTGACATGCAGAAGAATGAGCCTGGACCACTTTCTTACACCACACACAAAAAATAAACTCAAAATTGATGAAAAACCTAAACTTAAGACAGGAAGCCATCAAAATCCTAGAGGAGAAAATAGGCAACAACCTCTTTCACCTCAGTCACAGCAACTTCGTACTTTACATTTCCCAAAGGCAAGGAAAACCAAAGCAAAAATGAACTATTGGCACCTCATCAAGAGAAAACACTTCTGCATGGCAAAGGAATCAATCAGCAAAACTAAAAGGCAACTGATAGAATGGGAGAAGATATTTGCAAATTACATATTAGATAAAGGGTTAGTATCCAAATCTATAAAGAACTTTTCAAACCCAACACCCTAAAATCAATTAGTCCAGTAAATAAATGAGTAGAAGACATGGATAGACACTTTTCAAAGAAGATATCCATATGGCTAACAGACACATGAAAAAATGCTCAACATCACTCATCATCAGGGAAACACAAATCAAAACCACTAAGAGGATATCACCTCACACCAGTCAGAAGGACTAAAATTAAAAACTCAAGCAACAACAGCTGTTGATGAGGGTGCAGAGAAAGGGGATCTCTTTTGCACTGCTGGTGGGAATGCAAACTGGTGCAGCCACTCTGGAAAATAGTATAGAGATTCCTCAAAAAATTAAAAATAGAACTACCCTCTGATCCAGCAATTCCACTACTAGGTGTTTATACAAAAGATACAGAAGTGCTATTTCAAAGGGGCACATATACCTCAATGTTTATAGCAGCACTTTCAACAATAGCCAAATTATGGAAAGAGCCCAAATGTACATCAGTGGATGAATGGATGAAGAAGATGTGATTTGTATATACAATGTAATACTACTTGGCAATGAGAAAGAATGAAATCCTACCATTTGCAGCAACGTGGATAGAACTGGAGGGTATTATGCTGAGTGAAATAAGTCAGGCAGAGAAAGACAGATACCATACATTTTCACTCATATGTGGATGTTGAGAAACTTAACAGAAGACCATGAGTGAAGGAAAGGGGGGAAAATTACAGTACATTTTTAAATTTCCTAAGACTTTTGAAGTCTAGGACAAAAAAAAATCCTAATAGAATGAATTTAAAAAGTATGTGAGGCAGTTTCAGTATGCAACAGGGAAGATTCCCTAATCTCATACCTGCTCAGAAGAGCAAATAAAAACAAATTATTCTTCAGTCTCATGCACATCTGTATAAATTGCTGGGAAATTTTTAAATGTGTATGATAAAGGCAGAACTCACCAAAATGAAAGAGGGAAATCATCCCTAGAAAAAAATATAATAAAACACCATAGAATAAAATAATGAGGTATGCCTGGGTGGCTCAGTCAGTTAAGCAACCAACTTTCGATTTCAGCTTAGGTCATGATCTCACTGTTGTGAATTTGAGTCCCACATCAGCCTCTGCACTGACAGTGCAGAGTCTGCTTGGGATTCTCTCCCTCCCTCTCTCTCTCTTCCCCTCCCACACTTGCACTTGCTTATCTTTTCTCTATTTCTCTCTCTAAATAAATACATAAACTTAAAAAAAGAATACAATAATGCTATATTTTCACATTATCATATCAATAAGGACAAAGAAGGCAGTAAAAAAAAATAAAATCATGGTGGGATTAACTTGTACAAATGATTTGCCAGTTTACAAATTTGTGTGTGTGTGTGTGTGTGTGTGTGTGTGTGTGTGTGTGTATGAAATGCAGTATAAAAATAAATGTGATTTTCAGTTGAAAAGCAACTTATCAGACAAAGGAGATGTGCACTAAAACAGAAAAACGAATGTTACACTCGCTCCCAGTGTCTCACTGGAGGACACTCGGGGAGGGAACTGCAGTGCTCATGTCACAGTCCATCATCTTACTGCGATTGTTTTTCCTCATTACAATTCAGGAGACATATTATCTTTTAGTAACACCAGATATGGGAAATATCAGGCTGTGAAATGCATTCTCTCATCAGTTCTCAAGAGTATGTTCTGCTGATGTGGGTCATTTTGTTTCCATTCTCCTGCCCTACTCCACATTCACCCCTTTTAAAGTTTCTGCAAAAACAGAGAGGCAATGTTCCAAGAGAAAGGATTTGTTCGGACTAAGGTTAATGAGAAATTTCATTTCATTTCCTTCTTACCACGTTTAAACAATGGTGTAATTAGACAAAGAACCATCATCTATGCTTTGTAGCATCAAATGACTGAATGCAGTAAGAGAGATTGATTCTTCTGACACAAACTATGTAAATGATACTGACTGGAAATATCAAACACACTTGTTAGGTAAGGGAGCAAAGTATTGTGACCCTTGTAATTATTTAGATATGACATAACACAGGAAAGTCTATTTATAAATTAGCACATATATTATTACTTTGTGTACAAATAGATAGATACTCGGGGTGCCTGGGTGACTCAGTCCATTGGGTCTTTTTTTTCTTATTCTGGCTCAGGTCATGATCTAACTGTTTGTGGGATCGAGTCCTACATAGGTCTCTATGCTGACAGTATAAAGTCTGCTTGGGATTCTCTATCTACCTCTCTCTCTGCCCCTCCCCTACTTTCACTCTCTCTCTCACAAATAAACAAATAAACATTTTTTTAAAAGTTAGATGCTTGAGAAAAATGTTATTAGGTAAAATAAAAATAAAAAGAATATACAAAACAAAAAAATTGGCATTCCATGTACTAAATGCCATCAAAGAAAGGATATAATGGGAAATGACATCTCACAAGAACAGAATTTTACAATAATAATAAAGAGAATAGGCATCAGGGGCACCTGGGTGGCTCAGTCGGTTAAGCGTCCAACTTCAGTTCAAGTCATGACCTCATGGTTTGTGAGTTTGATCCCTGCATAAGTTTCTGTGCTGACAGCTCAGAGTCCTGAGCCTGCTGCAGATTCTGTCTCCCTTTCTCTCTGACCCCCCCCCCATGCTTTCTCTCTCTCCCTCTCGCTCCCTCTCTCTCTCTGTTTTTCTCTCTCTCCCTATGTCAAAAATAAACATTAAAAAATTTTAGGCAAAATAAAATTAAACTTAAAAAGAGAACAGCCATCAATTGAAAAAAGTTGAATGCTTAGTACTGACACACATGTGGAGATAGAGCAATTACCATATGTGTTCAATGTTGACACAAAACTCAAAATTTTAGTGTAAGAATGCATATTTCTACACAACTAGATGCTCAGTATACACAGTACACATTTTAAAGACAAGAGATCTCAAGACAATGTCTCTATTTAAGATTTTCAAATATATAACATTCACTGATATATTGACACACACACTGGGCCCTATCCAGTTCCTGAATGAATCCTGAGAAAGTGTGGTCAGGATTTCGACAGCCTCAGTGCCAGGACTGAATCACTACTGCTTTCATGATGCTTCCCTCTCATAGGGCTGAGCTGACCTCAGATATAGGAGAACAGGCCCCCGATGACAATGGAGGACTAGCAAGTGACGGGATGCAGCCACCACTAGACAGGAAATGAGAGAGCTGATGGACACTGATGCTGCTGCAGGGCAGGTTCTGTGGAAGAAGAGGGTGAAGGAGGAATTCCACTGCGTGTTGTTTATTCAGGGAATGCTCTCAGGAGAAACGGAGTGAGGGAAGGAAAACAGAGCAGAGAGTGCTGATAAGCAAGGATGTGGTCTCCAGTGGAACAGAGCAGGAGCCTGATCCCACGGGAAGCTGGGCAGAACTCTCCAGTAGAACCATCCATGTGTGATGGTAGACATACTCTGTCCTCACTGCCCAATACTATACCACTCTGCACCTGTCACTACCTGAACATTGAAAATGTCCTAGCTAAGAAACTGAAGTTTACATTTTATTTAACTTTAAAATTTTTTTAATGTTTTATTTATTTTTGATACAGAGAGACAGAGCATGAGAGAGGGAGAGGCAGAGAGAGAAGGAGACACAGAACCGGAAGCAGGCTCCAGGCTCTGAGCTAGCTGTCTGCACAGAGCCTGACGCGGGGCTCGAACTCACAAACATGAGATCTGACCTGAGCCGAACCCGGAGACTTAACCGACTGAGCCACCCAGGCACCCCTTAACTTTAATGATTTAAATGTAAATAACTTCCTCTGCCTACTTACTAAAGCATTAGACAGTCCCTGCTCTGGAGCATGAATTGCACCAGATTCATTCCTGCCTTGGCATTGGCAGCCATTTGTACATCCGATGAGTCTGTCACTGGCTGAGTTGCCCCCACCCTGTTCCCCAGATCACCTGGCAACGTGGCTCCTTTCAGCTGAGGGCAATGCTCTCAAGAAGGGAATGGCTGGGAACCTCGGAGCCCACACTCGTAACAAATAGGGCTTGGATTGGAGCACCAGCAGGTGAAGAGGGTCTGAGAAGGTCCCCAACAGCGTTCTTACCAGAGTCCATTCATGATCGTGTGCAAGGATGGAAGGATGGGACCTAGTGTACTCACACATCTCCTCAGTGCAATCATACCCCCCCCCCACACACACACACTCACACGCATACACATTACCTCAATGCAACCACACACTCGCATGCATACATGCACACACAGGCATACATGCATACACACATGTACACACACATATACACACACAACTTGTCTTTGCCTAATTCATCACTGAAGTTTTCTCCTACCCTTTTCTTCTTCAGGCTGGTATATGTACTCAATTGAAGGATTATCATGTCTTGTTAACAATAAAGTCAGGGGCACCTGCGTGGCTTAGTAGGTTAAGCAACCGGCTTCAGCTTAGGTCATGATCCCATGGTCCATGGGTTCGAACCCTGTCATGAGGCTCTGTGCTGACAGCTAGCTCAGAGCTTGGAGCCTGCTTCAGATTCTGGATATCCCTCTCTCTCTGACCCTCTTTTGCTTGCGCTCTCTCTCTTTTTCTCAAAAATAAAAATTTTAAAAAACATTAAAAATGTAAAAAAACAATAAAGTCAAATAAAGATGCGTTGACAAAATATTCACTAAATGTAACTTCCCTGTTGTAATTTTCAACATAGTATTTTTAAAACTCAATGTATATTTTAAATATTTGGTAACTCCTGAGGAACAAAATGAACAAATAATATAAATATTGGCACTGTGTTTAAGCATAGAGGACAAATATGTAATATCACAGATAATAAGGAACCAAAAGAGGGAATAAAAGCATATACTCTAATATTTTTATACATATGCATAGTCTATTGTTCTATTACTGAAGGGAATATTTTATTACCACTAAATATAAATGTTTAAATTGTTTTCCACATGTGCATACAGAGGTATAATGAAATGTCTAGGAACAACTTGTTGTTCTTTAATCAATAAAGTTTAGCGCTTCTATTTGGTGAATTTCCACAATCTGTTACTTTAGACAATTAACCCTATATGTAAATCAATACAAACTTTTTGTTTCAAGAACAATTGCAACTGAAAATAAACTAACTGGCCAATTCATAAAGCTACACAGAGACTGAATTCCATATCACTCACCTCTGTTCACCTTCTCTATGGATTCAGAGCCAATTCTCTACTTCATTCCAAGTTACTCCCTAAATACAGGCCTGGCGATCGAAATGAGGAATGTAGAATTATGTTTGCAGTAAATGCAAAGGGTGACTATACCAACACTGGGCCATGCATACATTTTTCATAAGCAAAAGGACACTTTCTCAGGA
Organism: Helogale parvula; assembly: GCA_004023845.1. Lineage (NCBI taxonomy): Eukaryota > Metazoa > Chordata > Mammalia > Carnivora > Herpestidae > Helogale > Helogale parvula. The sequence continues at coordinate 15,746 of PJEM01015751.1, read as the reverse complement.
TGACGTCACAGGTCTTCATGTGGTACCAGAGATCTGCACTTTGTCTCTGGGGGGTGGAAGAGGAGGGCAGTCACAAACTCTCAGTATGGTGTCCTGAGTACGATGACCTGCCTGTGTGACAGGGAAATCCTTATGATCGGGAGAGACGCTGCTGTGACTCTGAGCTGTAGCTGTGCTTGTGCAGAGAACCAAGTCTCTTCCCCTGCTGACGTCTCTGGAGAATGGATGCCCCACACTCTTAATGAGCCCATGTCACTGAGCTGCCCAGAGCTGGCAACCCTCAGGGACAATAACTATGGAGGACAATGCCAGAGGAGACCTAATCTGTCTCTTCTGTTAGTTCACATATCAGACAGAGGACATAAGTCCCTAGATATCCCTAGCTACCTTTGTTCCAATCTGTGAGCATGGAATACTTTTCCAACTTTTTTTGTCTTCTTCAGTTTCTTTCATAAGCTTTCTATAGTTTATTGGGGTTTTTTTTAAAAAATTTATTTTTGAGAGACAGAGAGACACAGCGTGAGCAGGGGAGGGTCAGAGAGAGAAAGGGAGACATAGAATCCGAAGCAGGCTCCACGTTGAGATAACTGTCAGCACAGAGTCGATGCGGACCTCAAACTCACAAACCGTGAGACCATGACCTGAGCGGAAGCCGGACGTTTAACCGACTGAGCCACCCAGGCGCCCCTCTATAATTTTCAGCAAATAGATTTTTCACCTCTTTGGTGAGGTTGATTCCTAGGTATTTTATGGGTTTGGTGCAATTGTAAATGGGATTGATTCCTTGATTTCGCTTTCTGTTCCTTCATTATTGGTGTATAGAAATGCAACCAATTTCTGTGCATTTTTATATATTGTAACTTTGTTCAATTCATGGATCAGTTCTAGCAGGGTTGTTTTGTTTTGTTTTTGTAATCTTTTGGGTTTTCCATATGAAAAGAGTATCGTGTCATCTGGGAAGAGTGAAAGACTGATGTCCTACTTGCCAGTATGGATGCCCTTTATTCCTTTGTGTTGTCTGATTGCTGAGGCTAGGACTTCCAATACTATGTTGAATACCAGTGGTGAGAGTGGACATCCTTGCTGTGTTCCTGACCTTAAGGGAAAGCTCTCAGTTTTTCTCCATTGAAGTTATTAGCAGTGGGTCTTCATATATGCTTTATGATCTTGAGGTGTATGATCCTTCTATCCCTACTTTCTTGAGGTTTTTATGAAGAAAGGATGCTCTATTCTGTTAAATGCTTTTTCTTCATCTATTGAGATTGTCATGTGGTTCTTGTCCTTCCTCTTATTGATGTGATGGATCACATTGATTGTTTTGCAAATACTAAACCAGCCCTGCATCAATGGTATGAATCCCACTTTTCTGTGCTGAGTAATTCTTTTAATGTATTGTTGGATCTGTTTGGTTAGTATCTTGTTGAGGATGTTTACATCCATGTGAATCAGGGTAATCGGTCTGTAGTTCTCCCTTTTGGCGGGACTTTGTCTGGCTTGAAATCACATAATGCTGGCTTCATAGAACTAGTTTGGAAGTTTTCCTTCCACCTGTATTTTTTGAAACAGCTTTAAAAGAGCTGATGTTAACTCTTCTTTAAATGTTTGGTAGAATTCCCTTGGAAAGCCATCCTACCCTGGACTCTTCTTCTGGGGGATATTTTTCATTACTAATTTGATTTATTTATTGGTTATGGGCCTGTTCAAAATTTCTATTTCTACTTGCTTCAGTTTTGGTAGTTTATAAGTTTCTAGAAATTTGTCCAATTCTTCTGGATTGCCTGGCTTATTGGTATATTGCTTATAATTCTGCAATGTTGGTTGTAATATTTCCTCTTTCATTCTTTATTTTATTTATTCAGGTCCTTTCCTTTTTCTTTTTGATCTAACTGGCCAGAGGTTTATCAGCTCCTGCTTCCATTGATCTGTTCTAATCTTTTTTTTGCTTTCAGTAGCATTGATTTCTGCTCTAATCTTTATTTTTTCCCATCTTCTGCTGGTTCTAGTTTTATTTGCTGTTTTTTCCCCCCCAGTTCATTAAGGTGTAAGGTTAGGTTGTGTATCTGAGACCTTTCTTCCTTCTTTAGGAAGGCCTGTATTGCCATATATTTCCCTCTTATGATGAGTTTTGCTGCATTCCAGAGGTTTTGGGCTGCCTCTTGTCATTTTCATTAGGTTTCATATACTTTTTAATTTCTGCATTAACTTGTTCCTTACCCCCATTTTTTCTTTAGTAGGATGTTATTTAATCTCCAAGTTTTTTGTCTTTCCAAATTTTTTGTTGTGGTTGCTTTTGAGTTTCATAGCATTGTGGTCTGAAACTATGCATGGTATCATCTCTATCTCTTTGTACTTTTTAAGGGCAATTTGTGTCTTTTTTTTTTTTTTAATCTATTCTGGAGAATGTTTCATGTGCACTCAGAAGAATGTGTATTCTGCTGCTTTAGGATGAAATGTTCTGAATGTATCTGTTAAGTCCATTGGTCCAGTGTGTCATTCAAAGCCATTGTTTCCTTGTTGATTTTCTGCTTTGATATGTGTCCATTGCTGTAAGTGGGGTGTTGAAGTCCCCTACTATTACGTTATTATTATCAATGAGTTTCTTTATGTTTGTAATTAATTGAATTATATATTTGGGTTTTCCCACATTGGTGACATAAATGTTCACAATTGTTAGATCTTCTCGGTGGATAGACTCCTTAATTATGATATAATGCCCTTCTTCCTATCTCGTTACAGTCCTTATTTTAAAATCAGATTGTCTGATATAAGTATTGCTACTCCAGCTTTCTTTTGGTGACCTTTAGCATGATAGATGGTTCTCCATCCCCTTTCTTTCAATCTGAAGGTGTTTTCAAGTCTAAAATGGGTCTCTAGTAAACAGCATATAGATGGATCCTATTTTCTTATCCATTCTATTACCCTACGTCTTTTGATAAGAGCATTTAGCCCATTGGCATTTTTCTAAATGCTTTATTTATTTTTGAGAGAGAGAGACACAGAGAGAGAGAGAGAGAGAGAGAGAGAGGGACAGCATGAGCAGGGGAGGGTCAGAGAGAGAGGGAGACACAGAATCTGAAGACAGGCTCCAGGCTCTAAGCTAGCTGTCAGCACAGATCCCGACGCTGGGCTCAAACCCATGAACCACAAGATCATGACTTGAGCTGAAGCCGGACTCTCAACCAACTGAGCCACCGAGGCGCCCCTCCACTGGCATTTAGAGTGAGTGTGGAAAGATATAAATTTAGTGCCATTGTGTTGTCTGTAGCATTGGAATTTCTGGTGGTATTCTCTGGTACCTTTCTAGTCTATGCTGCTTTTGGTCCTTTTTGTTTTGTTTTGTGTTTTCTCCCCTCAGTCTCCTTTAAAATCGGAAGGGGACTTTTAAGAGTCCCCCTTAAAATCGGAAGGGTGTTTAGTGGTCACAAACTCAGTTGGTTTTTGTTTCTCTGGAGAACTTTTTATCTCTCTTTCTATCTTGAATGAGAGCCTTCCTGGATAAAGAATTCTTGGCTGCATATATTTCTGATTCAGCACATTGAATATATCCTGCCACTCCTTTCTGGCCTGACAACTTTCTGTGGATAGGTTTGCTGGGAACCTGATCTGTCTTCCCTTGTAGGTTAAGGACTTTTTTTCCCTTGCTGCTTTCATGTTTTTTTTCTTACCTGAGTATTTTGTGAATTTCACTATGAAATGTTTTACTGATGGTTGGTTTTTATTTAATCTAATGTGAGTTCTCTGTGTTTCCTGGGTTTTAATGTCTGTGTCTTTCCCTATCTTAGGAAATTTTCCATTATGATATGCTCACATTTATTTTCTACCCCTTTTTCTCTCTTTCTATCTGTTTTTCCCTTACAAAGCAGTAATTATCAAGACTCTATGGTACTGACACTGAAACAGATACACAGATCAGTGGAACAGAATAGAGAAACCAGAAATGGGCCCACAAACATATGGCCAACTAATCTTTGACAAAGCAGGAAAGAATATCCAATGGAATAAAACAGTCTTTTCAGCACATGGTGTTAGGAAAACTAACACTTTTGCGACATGCAAAAAGAAAAGAACCTAGACCACTCTCTTACAACATAGACAAAAATAAACTCAAAGTGGATGGTAGACAAGAAGCCATCAAAATCCTAGAAGAGAAAGAAGGAAAAAATCTCTTTGACCTTGGCTGCAGCGACTTCTTACTCAATGTGTCTCTCGAGGCAAGGGAAACAAAAGTAAAAATGAACTATTGGGACCTCAAGATAAAAACCTTCACAGTGAAAGAAACACTTGGCAAAACTGAAAGGAAACCTATCGAATGAGAGGAGATATTTGCAAATGATGGATAAGAGGCTACTATCCAAAATCTGTAAATAATTCATCAAACTCAAAACCCAAAAACTAAATAACCTAGTGAAGAAATGGGCAAAGACATGAATAGACACTTTTCTAAAGACATCCAGATGGGTAACAGACACAGGAAAAGATGCTCAACCTCACTCCTCATCAGGGAACTACAAATCAAACCATAATGAGATACCACTTCACGACTGTCAGAATGACTAACATTAATGACTCAGGCAAAAACAGATGTTGGCAAGGATGCAGAGAGGAACTGTAACCCTTTTGCACTGCTGGTGGGAAGAAAAATTGGTACATCCACTCTGGAAACCAATATGGAGGCTCCTCAAAAAATTAAAAATAGAACTACCCTAGGGCCCAGAACTTGCACAACTAGATATTTATCCAAAGGATACAAATAGGCTGATTCAAAGGGGCACATGCATCCCAATGTTTATAGCAGCACCATCAACAATAGCCAAAATATGGAAAGAGCCCAAATGTCCATTGAGAGATGAATGGACAGAGAAGATGTAGAATACATATACAATGAAATATTTCTCAGCGATCAAAAAAATTAAATCATTCCACTTGCAACAACACAGATTGAACTAGACTGTGTTATACTAAGTGAAATTAGTCAAAGAAAAACATCACATGACTTCACTCATATGTTAAATTTAAGACACAAAACAGGTAAATATAAAGAAGGGAAGCAAAAATAAGATAAAAACAGGGATGGGGACAAAACATAAAAGACTCTTAAATACAGAGAACAAACTGAGGCTGCTGGAGGGATTGTATGTGGGAGGATGGGCTAACTGGGCAAGGGGCATTAAGGAGGACCTTGCTTGTTGGGATGAGTATTGGGTGTTATACATGGGGGATGAATCACTGGAATCTACTCCTGAAATCATTATTGCACTATATGTTAACTAACTTGGATATGAATTTAAAAAATTAACAAATAAAAAAATAAAGGCTACAATGTCACATTCACTTGTTATGGGATGTTTATTTTTATTAATCATTCAGAATTGTATAAGTTATTTTTTACTGAGATGGCTACTTGTAAAGATAAGACATATAGAGATTTTTAATAATAAACATACCAATCTTATTTTTTTCTTTAAGTTTACTCCTACTGGATCTGAGCAATCTGCACAGAACATGGGAATCCTGGGAAATGGTGTTCACTCCCCATATTTTTGTAATAAGTCACTGCATTCAAATATATGGGGCCCTTGGAAGATGTGAGATATAAAATCCTTGATCAGTTGAAGCCTGGATAAAAGAATCAGAAAATGGTATGAAGAGAGGATCTAAACATATTTTACCATTTAAAACTTATTTTACCAATTAAAACATGGAGAGGGGCCCTTGTGGGGAAGAACACTGGATGTTATATGGAAATCAACTTGGTAATAAAGTATTAATAAAAAAATAAATAAAATATAAAGAATAGTTCTTCAAAATAAAAAAAAAAAACTTTTCCTGCATTACTATAGGTAAAATGTGTAGAATGTGAAAAAGGACTTGGGTCATGTACTGTTCATATATGATAAAGTCCCCAAATGTCACTTAATGAACGGGTTGCCTCTGAAACTGAAAATAACTAATGTGCATACCTCACAATGGTGTTTCTCTGACTTTGCACAAAATTACATGTAAGTGTCAGCTGGGTGTGTTCCCAATGTCATTGGCAGGTATGCATCACACCCTCCCCTCTGTGACATGAATTCTACATAAAAGCACTGTCACACCTGTGAGGTCCCACTAGGGCCTGATATCTGAATGGCTTTATCAATATTGACTAGTAGGTTTCTTCAACCTGGAAGTTTTTCACACTGTTGCCCCATCTGTGATGGGGTACTTCTGTGAAAAACCTGTGGTACAGTCAACATATGGACCTTCTATCAAAACCTTTATCAAAATCCAAGAAAAAGTGATATGCCTCCAACAATTACTAGAAAATACTATATATTAGTATTTCTGGGGAACCTGGGTGGCTCAGTTAGGCATCTGATGCTTGACTTCAGTTCGGGTCATGATCTCACATTTTAAGAGTTCCAGCGTCACACTGGGCTCTGTGCTGGCAGCTTGGATCCTGCTTGGGCTCTCAGTCCCACCCCTACTCCTGCTCCCTGTCTCTAAGTAAATAAATAAACAAACATTTAAAAAATTTATATATTAATATTTCTGACACTGTATCAGTGGTTTATATATTCTTATGTTACTGTGGTTTTATCATATGTGCGTAGATGTCTTTTGACAATTAGAAAAGGAATAGTATTCCCAAAAGGGGTTGAAATAAGAAAAATCAGTGGAGTATTCTGAAATAATAATATGATGCAGATGCTATAGGAACACTAAGTCACCATCTCTGGAAGGTGCAATGAATCCATAAATTCAGAGTTTGAACACTCACTTGAATAAAGAATGAGACACGGTACTTCCCTTGAGAGGGGCCCAGGGAAAATGTTGGATGACATATGCAGGACACAAAAGCATAAAAGCTCCCTCATTCAAAGTCTTCCATCACAAGGCCTTCTGCTCAGTTATCTGGAGTCATGGCCCCAGTAGATCACCTTCCTCATTGCTTCAGTCACATCTTTGTTCCGCAGGGTATAGATGAAGGGGTTGGCCATGAGTGTGACAATGGTGTAGGAGAGAGAAACAAACTTGCCTTGATTCTGGGAGTGGTTGTTGCTGGGCTGCAGGTAAGCATAGATGGCCATGCCATAGAACAGGGAGACCACTGTGAGGTGGGACCCACATGTCCCAAAAGCTTTCCTCTGTCCTGCAACTGACTTTATTCTGAACACTTCCCTGGCAATCTGACCATAGGAAAATGTGATTAATGCCACAGGTATGAAAACAAAGATCATACTGAAAAATAAGATCATAGACTCATACACAACGGTGTCAACACAGGCAAGCTTGACCAGTGGGGGGAGCTCACAAAAGAAGTGATCTATTTTATTTCTCCCACAAAGTGGAATAAGAAAGATAAGCACTGTCTGCAATGCAGAGTAGATAAAACCAATGAACCACGACACAGAAGCCATCAAGGCACAGAGACGAGAGTGCATGATCACCGTGTAGTGCAGGGGCCTGCAGACGGCTGCATAGCGGTCAAATGCCATCACCCCTAAGAGGATGCATTCTGTGCCTCCCAACCCTAGAGAGACAAAGAGCTGAGTTACACAGCCGCCAAAGGAGATGGACTTGTCTGCCCCCCTGAGATGGACCAGGAGCTGAGGGACAGTGCTGGTCGTGTAACACAGGTCCAGAAAGCTCAGGTTGGAGAGGGAAAAGTACATGGGAGTGTGAAGGTGTGGGTCCAGGCGGGACAGTGCAATGATGGTTGTGTTTCCCAGCAGGGAGAGCAGATAGAAGATCAGAAGAACCACAAAGAGGACTCTCTCCAGTTGAGGCTGGTCTGAGAAACCCAGCAGGATAAACCCAGTGAGAGAACTTTCATTTTTCTGGTCCATCGTTTCTTACCGCATGTTTCCTGTCAAGACCAAGTATTTAACAACAATAACAAAAAATCTTCATAAAACTAAGGCTGTAGGCAAGTGTATCTATCATATTAAAGACCAGGCCTTGTGATTTTATTACAAAGTATTTGATTGAAAGAAGTATCACTGAAATTGACACATCTTATACCAAATTAGTTCCACATTATCACAATGGGAAATCATTAATGTTTGATATATGAAAAATAAATGAATGGACCTTGTTTGCATCAGTCATAGGTACATTTAAAAATGTTTTGATTTATGGTAGGAAAAAAATTAAATATCAGTCAGTGAGAACCTGACAACACCACCATTCAAGTAGAGTGCTTTACTCTTTTTCTTAAATTTTACAGTAAATTCTAATTTAATTTTTTTTTGAGAGAGAGAGAGACACAAAGAGTTCAAATGGGGGAGGGACAGTGAGAGGGAGAAACAGAATCCAAGGCAGGCTCCAGGCTTTGGGCTGTAGGCACAGAGCCCAATATAGGGCTAGAACTAATGAGCCACAAAATCATGTCCCGAGCTGAAGTGAAACACTTAACTTACTGAGCCACCCAGGTGCACTACAGTGCTTTACTTTTTGATCAAAAGATACTTCCAATCACCATACCAATATAACAGAAACTCTGAACACTTATTGGCTGTTCAGGGTCTGTTGGAATCACAACTCTAAAATACAGTGACCAACACTTTCCTCTTCCTTCCACAGGATTCTTTTTCACACATTACCTAGTAGAGTTTGTAAAATTCCTCGAAGATGTAGGATTATTCAGTATGAACATTCTAATTGGGGGTGCATGGCTGCCTGAGTCAGTAGAGCAGGCAAAGCTTAATCCCAGGGTCCTGGAGCCTACTTAAAATAAATTTTTTAAACATTCTCATCATAGGAAACATTTTAAAAGTTAACCAATTGTATAATCTATAACCAGACTGTAGTGCTTCATGTCACTCCCTATGATAAAACAAGTACGTAGGTGAATACATAGACAAGAAGACAGATACATTCTCAAAGCAAGGACAGGCCAGTGTGCTATAATGAAAACCTTCCAGTAGCACAAGGAAAGGCATAGAGAAAAGGATATTTTCATATTAAACAAAATTCTCAGACATCCATCTGCATTAGGGTAATTATCAACTTTCTGGAAGCTATCCTGAAGAGTTAGTCACACTGGACCAAACAGCATTGCCAGACATCAGGCACATCTGACGACCATTTTCATCCAGCTTCTTAGGACAGAGTAAGCACAGTCATACACCAACCAAAGCATCTCACGTCTATCACATTCAAATGGTTAGGCCTATAGTACAGTTTTAAGTCTTCTAAGACTTTTGAAGTCTGGCACACAAAAGCATCCTAATAGAGTGAATTAAAAAGGTGTGTGAGACACTCTCAATGTGCAACAACAGGGAAGATCCCCTGACTCACACCTGGTCAGAAGAGCAAATAAAAACAAACCAAGCTTCAGTCTCATGCACACATGCACTAATATAGATACTCTTGTTGAAACAAATTATCTGCAAATTTTAAATGTCTATGACAAAGACAGCACTCACCGAAATGAAGGAGGACAAAAATAAAATGCTAACTCATTTCTAGAAAAAAAAAACCAACAATAAAATAATGCACCTAAATAATAAAATAATGAGGGGGGGGGTCGGTTGAGCAATGTCCCACTTTGACTCAGGTCATAATCTCACAGTTGGTGGGTTTGTGCCCCGCATCAGGCTCTGTGCTGACAGCTCAGAGGCTGGAGTTACTTCAGAATCTGTGTCTCCCTCTCTCTCTGCCCCTACCTCACTCATGCTGTGTGTGTGTGTCTGTGTCTGTATTAAAGACTGCAGAATGACTACCTGACAGGTATAAAAATGAATGTGATTATCAGTTGAAAAGTAACTTGTCAGGCAAAAGAGATGTGCATTAAAGCAGAAACAAGAGTGTCATTGTCTCTGGAGGTTACAATTGCTCCCAACGTCTCCATGGGGAGCACGTGAGAAGGAACTGCAGTACTCATGTCACAGCCCATCAACTTTCTGATATTCTTCTCATCACAATTCAGGAAAAATATTATCCTTAGTAACACTGAATAAGGGAGAGATCAGGCTGTGAAATGACTTCTCCCCTCAATTCTCAAGAGTACGATCTGCTGATCGGCTCACTTGTTCTTTCTTCCTCCCCTTCTCCGCATCCACCCCTCTTAAAGCTCGGGCACCACACAGAGCAATCTTCCAAGAGAAAAACATGTTTCTACTGAGTTTAATGGGAAATTCATTTCATTTCCTTCTTACAAAACTTAAACAATGATGCACTTAGACTAAGAACCATCGTCTATGTTTGGCAAGCATCAAATGACTGAATGCAGTAAGAGAAATTAATTCCTCTCAGACAAACTGTAAATGAGACCGGCTGGATATATTGAACACGTCCAGCCCAGGCACAGAGGCTAGAATGGTGTTCCTTAAACAACCTAGATATAACATGGTACAGGAATGTCCACTTGTAAACTCATACATATATTACAATTTTCACACAAAAAAGATAGATTCTTGAAAAAAGACCAGCTTACATATACAGAGAAACAAGTGTTAGTAGTTAAAATAAATATAAACAGACTCTAAAAAATAAAAACATTGCCATTCAGTGTAATAACTAACCTCAAGAAAGAATATAATTGAAATGATATCTCCCAAGACCCCTATTTTACAACAAAAATTAAGAGAACAGGGACCAAATGAAAGAGATTAAATGCTTACTACTGACACACAAAAGGAGATAGACGATTACTTTAAATCGTTGAATGCCAACACAAACCTCAAAATTTTGGGGATGAATATAGATTTCCACCATCTAGGTGCTCACTATGCACACTACACCCATTGTAAAGACAAAAGATCTCAATATATTGTCTCTATTTAAGATATTTCAAATATATAACATTCACTGATATATTAACACACACACTGGGCCCTATCTCGGTCCTGAACGAATCCGGGAAAACTGCGGGCAAGATTTCCACAGTCTCAACGCTACAACTCAATCGCTATTGCTTTCATGATGCTTCCATCCCATATGGCTGAGGCGACCTCAGATATAGGAGAAAAGGTCCCCGATGACAATGGAGGACGAGCAAATGAGGGGATGCAGCCATCACTAGACAGGAAATGAGAGAGCTGGCGGACACTGACGCTGCTGCAGGGCAGGTTCCATGGAAGAAGAGGGTGGAGGAGGAATTCCACTGCGTGTTGTTTATTCAGGGAATGCTCTCAGGAGAAACAGGTGAAGGAAGGAAAATGGAGCAGAGAATCCTGCTAAGCAAGGATGTGGTCTCCAGTGGAACAGAGCAGGAGCCTGATCCCACAAGATGGTGGACAGAACTCTCCAGTAGAACCATCCATGTGTGATGGTAGACATACTCTGTCCTCACTGCCCAATACTACACCGACTCTGCACCTGTCACTACCTGCGCATTTAAAATGTTCTAGCTAAGAAACGGAATTTTACATTTTATTTAATTTTAATGATTTAAATGTAAATAGCCTCCTGTACCTACTTACTAAAGCATTAGACAGCCCCGCTCTGGAGCTGAATTGTATCAGATTCAGTCCTGCTTTGGCATTGGCAGCCTTTGTACATCCCATAAGTCTGTCACTGGCTGTGAGCTGCTCCCACCATGTTCCTCAGACTGCCTGGCAATGTGGCTCCCTTCAGTTGAGGGCAATGCTCTCAAGAAGGGAATGAGTGGCAACCTCGGAGCCCACACTCATAACAAATAGGGTTTGGATTAGAGCACCAGCAGGTGAAGAGCGTCTGAGCAGGTCCCCAACAGTATTCTTACCAGAGTTTATTCATGATCGGGTGCAAGGATGGAAGGATGGGACCTAGTGTACCTCACACATCACCTCAGTGAAACCACACACACATTCAACACACACACACACTTGCACACACATAAGCACACACATACACACATGAAGACATAAAAACAATGCACTCACATAACACACCATGTCATTTCCTTCTTTCATCAATTAAGTTAACATTAAGATTTCCTTCTTTTGGGGAGGAGGAGCCAAGATGGCGGAGAGGAAGGGAGCTCTGTAGATTCCGTCCACCCCATCTATCGAACTGAGAGGGACATTAGTCTCATCTGCAAGAGCGGAAGGAGAGAATACGAACTCCAGAAAGAAGGGAACTTCAAGGATACCTGAGTGAGTGAATGCGAACTGGGGAGATCTGAAAATGGGCCAGCCCGGGACGTGCAGGGGAGGCAGGAGCCCCAGCTCAACGCAGGGCAAGCGTGCGGAGCAGGAGAGACAAAGGGAAGAGACAGAGAGTCTGAACACACCCATAGAACTGTGTCTTGGGGAAGAGGCAAAGAAGCTTGGCCACACTTGGAGAGGGAAACCCACTCCATAGATAACAGCTGGCTAGCCAGAATCCCGAACCAGGGTAGCTAGCGCAAGGGAAGGAACAGCTTCCAGCCCTAAGCCATCTCAGTGGGGAATCAGCAGCAGCAGCAGCTGCACCAGGGATATGCGGTGACAGCCGCGCCTGGGGCCTGCGCTTTGCAGCTTCACAGAGACGCGCGCTGCGAAATTGGTTTTGGGAACGGGACCACGCACTGCATTTCAACGGCGCATCTCGCTCCCTGCACTGGCTGCCAGAATCCCGAATCCCGGGTGTCCACAGGAAAAGGTAGGACCCACACCTGCGCGACCCCGGAAGGGGAGTCTGTGGCAGGTGGAGGCCTGGGCACGCACCTAGGCTGCTGGAGCTCCCAGCTCATTTCCAGCAGCGCACAGCGCCTCAAGCAACAGCTATCGGAAGCCAAGAGAGACTCAATTTTTTTTCTTTCTTTCCCCCATTGCAATCACAATCCTGGCTGGGGGTGGGGACTACGCAATTGAGTCTGTGAAGGTGCACACTTCTACTCCTGCTGCTCATTTCGCCTCAGGCAGGGGCAGCTGAAATCTCTGCCTGAGCCAAGACAAACTGATCCCTCCCTCTAAGAACCAAGCCACCAAAACAAATACATTTCATCAGTGATAGCACAAACGTGCACGGACTGGAAATTTGAACCGAGGCTGGCCTGGAAAATACAATTCTGCTCAACTGTGGCCCAAGGAGATCAGACTCATTAGACTGACCCACCGTGCTTACTTTAGCGGACCTTGGCGTGCCGCCATTCTAATCTCCATAGACACCAAGGTGGAGCCTCTGAGAGGAGCCCCCAAGACCTACCACATCAAGGCACGCCTATCCACGAGGGGGAGCTGCTGCTTTTTTTTATATAAAAATTTTTTTTAATTTCCTCACCTTTTTCGTACTTATTTCTTTGTCATTATTGCCTTTTTATCCTTTTTCTTTACTTAATTCTTTAAAATTTTTACTCCTTATTTTCCTTTCTCCTTTCTCCCTTACTTTTTCACCTTCTTGCAACCCAAATATATACTACAATATCTCATCCTTACCTCTCCCCTCAACTGGTCATACACTTTTAAACTGTCTACTGTCCTTTGTTATCTCCGACCCCCTTTTCTATTTTTTTAATTTTTTCTTCTTTCTCTTTTCTTTTTATTTTCTCTTCTTCTCTTCTCTTCGTCTCTTTCCTTCCCATTTTCTTTCTTTTCCTTCCCCCCTTTAATGTGTTTATTTGTTTAATTTGTCTGTGTGTATGTCTGCTTCTGTTCCCTCTGTGTTTGTCTGTCTGGTTTCCTTCTTAGGACTACACCAAGAAACAAGCCAAAGTGTGCAAAAGGCAAGTCCCAAATATGGCAGAGTAGGGAATTAAAATACTCACAGGCACAAGAGAAACCGAGAGACACCATTAAGAGAATATTTCCTGAAACGACAGGCAATAAGCCTCCTTTAACAGAGAAATATTAATAGGTGCACAGTGCACAACGAGCTTTCTAAAGGTGACAAGAGACAGAAAACTGGCAAAAATGACAAAACGAAGAAACTCTCCCCTGAAAAATTTCCAGGAGAAAGTCACAGCCACAGAACTGCTCAAGGCAGATCTGGACAACATATCAGATCAAGAATTTAAAAAGCTTGTCATAAGATTAATCGCTGGGGTTGAGAAAAGCATCAAAGAATCAACTGATGAGTTTAAAAAGGCTATAGGTGAGGTGAATAACAAACTGGAGGCAGCCACCTCAAGGATTGACGAGGCAGAAAGAAGAATAGGTGAATTAGAAGATATAGTTATAGCAAAAGAGGAAGCTGAAAAAAAGAGAGAGGAATTAATCCAGGAGCAGGAAAGGAGAATTCGAGATCTGAGTGATACAATTAAATAGAACAACATCCGTCTCATAGGAATTCCTGAAGAGGAAGACAGAGAGAAAGGGTCTGAAGGGATACTTGACCAAATTATAACTGAGAATTTCCCAAATCTGGGAAAAGAAATAGACATTCAAATTCAAAAGGCACAAAGAACCCCCTTAAGACGGAATTTGAATCGGCCGTCAGCATGACATATCATAGTGAAACTGGCAAAATATAAAGATAAAGAGAAAATTCTGAAAGCAGCTAGGGAGAAAGGGGCCCTCACATACAAAGGGAAACCTATCAGAGTGGTTACAGACCTATCTAATGAAACCTGGCAGGCCCGGAAGGAATGGCAGGAAATCTTCAATGTGATGAGCAGAAAAAATATGCAGCCACGAATCCTCTACCCAGCAAGCTTGTCTTTCAAAATAGAAGGAGAGATAAAGGTTTTCCCAAATAAACAAAAATTGAGAGAATTCATGACCACCAAACCAGCCCTACAGGAAATCCTAAGAGGGAATCTATGAGGGAAAGATTGCAAAAAATACAAGGTGCCAGAGACACCACTATAAACATAAACTCTAGGGAGAACACAATGACTCTAAACCCACATTTTCCGATAATAACATTGAATGTAAATGGACTGAATGCACCAACCAAACGACACAGGGTAGCAGAATGGATTAAAAAAAAAAAACCCATCTATTTGCTGTCTACAGGAGACGCATCTTTGACCGGAAGACACCTTCAGGTTGAAAGTAAAGGGATGGAGAAATATCTATCAGGCGACTGGAAGCCAAAAGAAAGCTGGAATAGCCATACTAATATCAGACAAACTGGCGTTAAAGTAAAGGCAGTAACAAGAGATGAAGAAGGACATTATATAATAATGACAGGATCTCTCCATCAGGAAGAGCTAACAATTATAAATATCTATGTGCCTAACTCGGGAGTGCCCAAATACATAAAATAATTAATCACAGATAGAAACAATCTTATTGACAAAAATGTGCTAACTGCAGGGGACTTTAATACTCCACTGACAGCAATGGATAGATCAACCAGACAGAAAATCACTAAGGAAACAATGGACCTGAACGACATATTGGAAGAGATGAAACTGATAGATATATTTAGAACTCTGCATCCTGAAGATAGGAAATTCACCTTCTTCTCGAGTGCACATGGCACATTCTCCAAGATAGACCACATACGGGGACATAAAGCAGCCCTCCATAAGTATAAACAAATAGAGATCATACCATGCACACTTTCAGATCACAATGCTATGAAACTTGAAATTAACCATAGGAAAAAGTCTGGAAAACCTCCAAAAATGTGGAGGTTAAAAACCACCCTACTAAAGAATGATTGCATTAATCAGGCAATCAGAGAAGAACTTAAAAAATATATGGAAACCAAGGAAAACGAAAACACAACAATCCAAAATCTCTGGGACACAGCCAAGGCAGTCCTAAGAGGAAAGTATATTGCAATCCAGGCCAATCTCAACAAACTAGAAAGAGCGCAAATTCAAAATCTAACAGAGAACCTACTGGAACTAGAAGGGAAGCAGCAAGAGCACCCCAAACCCAGCAGAAGAAAAGAAATAATAAAGATCA
>PJEM01015750.1:0-28683 GCA_004023845.1 Helogale parvula | reverse complement strand
TATGGCTATTTCCATAAAACAAAATAAAAGGGAGGGAGGGAAGATAAGGATACTATGGATAAAGAATAGTCAATAGATGCATGAAAGAAAATTGAAATTCAATGGTGGGACAGTGAATAAATTCCAGCAATATCACTGGGAAAGAAGTGACCCACAGCGGGAAGCAAAACAAAACAAAACAAAAAAAAAAAAACAAATGTGAGACTGGAAGAATAATTTTGTCTTTTTTAAATTTTTTTAATGTTTATTTTTGAGAGAGAGACAGAGTGGGGGAGGGACAGAGAGAGAGAGGGAGACATACAGAATCTGAAACAGGCTCCAGGCTCTCAGTTGCCAGTGCAGAGCCCGTTGCAGGGCTTGAACTCAGGAACCCGCGAATCATGACCTAAGCCAAAGCCGGACACATGCCGACCGAGCCACCCAGGTGCCCCTGGGAGATTAATTTTAAGCTTTAAGAGGGGTGGGGGAGGAAAAAGGGAAGAAAATCCAAGGAACAAAGTCAAAAACACTAACACTCAGGAGTCTGAAAGGCTCCAAATTTATTTCTACAAAAAGTGAACACACCCTGTCTCCTTAGGAAACAAGCTGAAAAAGTTATCAGAGGCACTAGAAAAATCACCAAGGGGCCAAGTCATCTGATTCAGGTTAAGAATGCTGATAAATCCCAGATGAATGGGGGTTAAGTGTCCGACTCGATCTCAGCTCGGGTCGTGATCTCACAGTTCGTGGGTTTGAGCCCCACTTCAGGCTCTGCTCTGATGTTGCAGAGCCTGGTTGGGATTCTGTCTCTACCTCTCCCTGACCGTCCCCTGCTTGTGCTCTCTCTCTCTTTCTCAAAATAAATGAACTTTAAAAAAGGTTTTTTAAAGAATGCTGATAAATCCATTGGCTATTTAAAAAGGTTTAACAAAAATAAGAGAAAGGAAAGCTTTTAATATTCAAAACACAGGCAAGTTTCTAAGAAATATTTTTGTTGTAAACCTCCAGATTTTTATTCAAGTACTTTTCTCAACTTATTTTCCTACTTTACATACCCAAAAAGTTATACAGTCTTCTCAAATAATTTAAAAATATGTAATCTCTTGCTTCACTTCTTTGGAAGTGGTAGCACAAGAAATTTCTCCTTTCGGAGGAAATGTCCATATGCCTTTATGGTATTCTTTGATTTTGATCTATCTACTTTAATCACCCAATCTATTCTTTTTTTAATTTCGCCCACTTAATTTGTTGACTGAGTTAACTGGTTCACCAACTTAACTGGAATTTATAGCTAAATTAGCACTCATTTCAGTCCAAACAGGCCAGCCATTTAAGGATATAGACATACGATGTGCTTTCCTCAATTTTAATGAATTTGCACTGTTTCCTTATTGCAGATTATTTGCAAAATGGCTTTTTAAACAATTCTGGATCTACAATATGAACATTCAGTATTGCACAGTGAATGTTCACTCACAGATTCCTAACATTGAAGGGACAATTTAATAGCCCATGCTCCTTTATTTGGATAATTTAGTAGTCTATGTCTTTTCTTATGGAGAATTATACCTCAAAAAACACACTTCCTGATCTCTTTTAACAATCTTTTCCATCAGAAAGATCTTCCTGATTGATAATAGGAGGGGAAGAGGAAAGTTAAGACACTGCAGAGTGTTCTTAAAACAAATAGTACAAAAGTAAACGTTTCTATACTTAAAATGATAATGTTCTCCAGCCTAGAGTATAAAAATATAGTTTACAAAACTGTCCAGGGTCCTTTTTTCAGTGTCATCGTAATTTCTCTACATAACATCTATAGAAGAATTGTTTAGATTTCTGGTTTCATCTACAGCCATACCACCCCGAACGCGTCCAATCTCGTCCGATCTCGGAAGCTAAGCAGGGTTGGGCCTGGTTAGTACTTGGATGGGAGATTTCTGGTTTCAGTGCCTTCACTGGAGGGGACGGAACATCTATCAGTGTGCTTTTTTTTTCCCACCCAGATGCCTATTTCATAAGTTCATATTTACTTAACAAAATGGCGCTGGCAAAGCCAACAGTTTGCAGAGATAAGCCAATGGCCCTGTTCGGTCAGGGAACTTGGGGTGCAGACTGGCTTGAGTAGAAACAACAATGAGCTGCAAAGGCATTAGGGTTCTGCTCCTGCTGCCCCAGGGCAGAGAATGTCATTCGTAGCCCCACTTATCACTGAATACAGCCTCTGACTTGTCTGACTGAGGAGCCCAACCAGAACCAACAGGAAGCCACAGACCCCATTCAACAGCCCTACCAAAAGTGGAGCTTGAACAGAAAGCAGTCTTGGTCTCCCCTCTCCGCAGATCAAAACTGGTGGTCTCACCTTCTTAGGGAATTCAGAGAACACTCCAACCTGTTTCAGGCACCCAAACAATGAATTATACAAGCTCTGGGTCTGGTCAGCCTCATCGATCACTGACTATAGTACCCAGGCTTGATCATCCAGTAAGCCTGACCAGAGAATCCTGGCAATCACGAAGCCCATTCTGAATAGGAAACTGAGCTAGCACGCCTGTCCAACTGTTCATAGCCAGTGGCATACCTGCCTGTCCACTTCCTAAGAGCTTGAACAGTTGCTTCACCCAAAACCGGAACATAATAGCATGCCCACCTTCCCAGGGACATTACCAGCACACACACCCAGAAGCCCAAACTGAGCTAACTGGTGAGGAACTGTCTCTGCCAAAGCAAACTTGTCAAGTCTGGAAGAAGAGCACAATTACTCAGAAGGAAGCAAGGATTATGAAGAATCCCATAAATAACCCCACCAAAGAAAACTAACCAAGTTCCAGTAATGGATCCTAAAGAAACCGAGATCTATGAACTGTCAAAGATTTCAGAATAATCCTCTTAAGGAAGTTTAGTGGACTACAAAAAACCACAGGCAGGTGGCTAAACTAAATTAGGAGCATGAAGCGTGAGCAAAACAAGCAGCTCAGTAAGGAAAGGGCAACTATCGAAAGACAGTGAGAGAGAAAGAGAGAAATCCTAGAGTTGAAAAAACAATAACTGAGCTAAATAATTTAATAGAGAGTTTCAAAAGCAGATTCGACTTTGCAGAAGAAAGAATCAGTGACCCAGAGGATAGGACATCAGAGAGGATCCATTAGAGAGCAAAAAGATAAAAGATTTTTTTTTTAAAAATGAAGAAAGCTACAGGAATTATGGAGCATAATGAAAAAAATAACCAATATTCCCATTATGGGAATTCCAGAATTAGCGTAAGAGAAAGGGACAGAATGAATAATTTAGCCAGTAATGGCTAAAAACTTCCTAACCCTGGGGAAAGAAATGAACATCCAGATTCATGAGACCCAAAGAATACCAAGTAGTTTGAACCTAAATAGGATTATACCAGGACACATTATAAGTAAATTGTCAAAAGCAAAAGCAAAAAAATGAATTTTAAGAACAACAAAGAAGAGAGAGAGGTTACATACAAAAAAATTCCCAGTAGACTCTCAGTGGGTTTCTCACCCAGGACAAAATGGGATGACATATTCAAAATACTGAAAGAAAATAATTGTCAACCAAGAATTCTATGCAGGCAAAGCCATCCATTAGAAGCAAACAAACTTTTCCAAACAAACAAAAGCTGAGGGAATTCATCACCATCAAACCTTAAAATAAAATAAATATTAAAGGAAGTTCTTTAAGTGGAACTAAAAGAACACTAATTAACAACACAAAATCATAAAACAGTATTGTAAATATCACTAATAATGGGATATACATATATATATACACACATAGTCATAGATTCTGCAATATGGTAATAGTGGTGCATTATTCACTTACAACTATAGTTTAAAAGTTAAAAATAAAGAATGTAGTAAAAGTTACCATAACTACAATAATCTGCTATTGTTATACAATATGAAAAAACACATAAATTTATGCACCCACCAAAGGAGCAAAAACAAACAGAAATAAAGGTAGAAATAAACAGTAATGCAATAATAGTTAGAGACTTTAATACCTCACTTTCAACAATAGATAGAATATCTAGACAGAATAAGGAAACAGAGGATTTAACAATGTTATAAACCAAATGGACTTAACAAACACATACAGAACATTCTATCCCACAACAGCACATCATTTTTCTCAACCTTGTGTAAAACGTTTTTCTAGGATAGGTCACGTGTTAGGCCACAAAACACGTCTTAGCAAATGTATGAAGATTGAAATCATACAAAGTATCCCCTCTGACCACAATGTCATGAAACTAGAAACAAAGAACAAGAGATGAACCAGAAAATTCATGAACTGATGGACATTAAACAACACCCTTGGGGCACCTGGGTTGCTCAGTCGGTTGAGCCTCCTACTTTGGCTCAGGTCATGATCTCACGGTTAGTAGGTTCAAGACCCACGTCGGGCTCTGTGCTGAATGCTTGCTCAGAGCCTGGAGCCCGTTTAGATTCTGTGTCTCCTTCTCTCTCTGACCCTCCCCGCTCATGTTCTGTCTCACTCTATCCCTCAAAAAATAAATAAATGTAAAAAAATAAAAAAAAAAATAAATAAATAAAATAAACAACACCCTACTGATCAGTCAACAGATCAAAAAAAAATTAAAGGGGAAATTAAAAAGTTTCTTGAGGCAAATGAAAATGGAAGCACAACATATCAGAACACGTGGGACGCAGCAAACGCAGTTCTAAGACGGAAGTTCAGGCAATAAACACCTATGTTAAGAAACAAGAAAAACCCCAAATACATAATCTAACTCTATGCCTTAAGGAACTAGAAAAATAAAAACAAACCGAGACCAAAATTAGAAGACAGGAAATAATTAAGAGTATAGCAGAAATAAATAAAATAGAGAATGGGAAAACAATAGAAAAGATTGAAAAGATAAGTAAAATTGGCAAGTGCTTAGCTAAGTTAGCCAAAAAAAAATAAAAAAAGAGAGAAATTTGGGCCTTTGACCCAAATCAACAAAATCATAATTGAAAACGGAGACATTCTGTGGTATCAACCACAGAAATTAAAAGGATTGTAAGAGGCTGCTATGAACAAGTATATGTCAACAAACTTGACAACATAGAAGAAATGGAAAAAGAAACATAGACCTTATGAAGATTGAATCATGAGAAATAGGAAATCTGAATAGACCAATTACTAGTAATGAGATTGAATCAGTAATCAAACATCTCCCAACAAAGAGAAGTCCAGGACCAGAAGGGGGCTTCACTTTTGAATTTTTACCAAACATTTAAAGAAGAATTAATGCCAATTTTCTCAGTCTTTCTCCAAAAAATCAAAAAAGAAGGAACACTTCCAAAGTCACTTGATAGGTCAGTACAATCCTAATTCCAAAACCAGAAAAGAACACTACCACAAAAGAAAATTACTGTCAATATTCCTGATGCATATAAATGTAAAATTCTCAACAAAATACTAGGAAACGGAACTCACCAACACATTCACCATGATCAAGTAGAATTTATCCCTAGGATGCAAGGATGGCTCAACATCCACAAATCAATTAATGCAATCCATCACATTAATAAAATGAAAGAAAAGAATCATATAATCATCTGCATCAATGCAAAAGAAAAAAAAACACTTGACAAAATTCAACATCCATTCATGATAAAGAAAACTCTTAACAATTCGGTATAAAAGAAACATCTCTCAATATACCAAAGGCCATGTATGTCAAGCCCACAGCTAATATCATACTCGATGGTGAAACATTGAAAATTTTTCCTCTAAGATGAAACAGCACAAGAATGCCCACTCCCTCCACTCCTATTCAAGTGCCTAGAGCACTTAAGTAAGAAAAAGATATAAAAGGTATCATACATAATTGGAAAGGAAGAAGTAAACTTGCCTGTATTTACAGATGACATAATTTAATATATAGAAAATCCTGGAGTCAGACAAAAAGCTGTTAGGTCCAATCAATGAATTCAGTAAAGTTGCAGAATATAAAATTAACATTCAAAAATCTGTAGTGTTTCTATATACTAGCAATGAATTTTATGAAAGATAAACAAATATAAATCCCATTTACAAATAATAACATGGAAAACAACAAAATACTTAAGAGTAAATTTAACTAATAAGGTAAAATATTTCTACTCTGAAAACTCTAAGACATTGATGAAAGAAATCAAAGACCAAAATAAATAAAAACAGTATCTTATGTTCATGGATTGGGAGAATTGATATTGTTAAAAGGTCAGTAATATCAAAAGCCACCTATGAATTCAGTGCAATCTCTATCAACATTCCAATAGCATTTTTTACAGAAGTAGAAAAAACATTCCTAAAATTTATACAGAACCATGAATGATCCAGATAGCAAATCAAATTCTGAAAAAGAAGAACAAAGCAGGAGACATAACACTTCCTAAGTTCAAGCTATACTACAGAGCTATAGTCATCAAAACAGTATGTTACTGGCCTAAAAACAGGCCAATAGAACAGAATCAAGAGCCCAGAAGTAAAAGCATATACAGAAAACTAAAATTTGCCAAATGAGTCAAGAATGCTCAATGGAAAAAAAGACAGTCTCTTCAATAAATGGTGCTAGAGAAGTGAATATTCACATGTAATGAAATTGGACCCATATTTTACACCACCCACAAAAATTTACTCAAAATGGGTTAAAAACAAAAATTTAATACCTGAAACCATGAAATTCCTAAGAGAAAACACAGGAATAAAGCTCCTTGACATGGGTCTTGATAAAGATTTAGGGGATAAAACACCAAAAGCACAAGCAACAGAATAAAAAATAAACAAGTGGGACTACATGAAACTAAAAACCCTCTGCACAGCAAAAGAAACTATAACAAAGCAAAAAGACAAATTATGGAATGGGAAAAAATATTGATAAACCATATATCTGATAAAAGGTTAATATCCACAATATATAAAGAACTCCTACAACTCAATAGCAAAAACAAAAACAAAAAAACCCAAATTACCCAATTATTAAAACAGGCAAAGGACTACTTTTATATCTTCTCCAAAGAAGATATATAAAAGTCCAACAAGTACGTTAAAAATGCTCACTATCACTAGTCATTACAGAAATGCAAATCAGAATGGTCATCACCTAAAAGACACATTCCACAGTCTGTTGACGTAGAAAAAAAGGAACCTCCGTGCACTGCTGGTATGATTATAAATTGGTGCAGCCGCTATGGAAAACAGTGTGGGGCATCCTCAAAAAGTTAAAAACAGAACTACCATACGATCTAGCAATATTACTGAGAATATATCCAAAGAAAACAGAAACACTAACTCAAAAAGATATCTGCACCCCCATGTTCATAGCAACATTATTTACAATAGTCAAGACATGGACACAACCTGAGTCCATTGATGGACGAATGGATAAAGAAGTTCTGGGGTACATGTAACAATGAAATAGTATTCAGCCATACAAAAAATTGAGGAAATCCTACCACTTGCGTCAACACAGTTGGATCCTGACGGCATTATGCTAAGTGAAGTAGATCGGAGAAAGACAAATACTCTATGATCTCAATTACATGTGAGCTCTAAAAGGAAAAGAAAAAAGTCCTCCTAGATAAAGAGATCAGACTTGTGGTTACCAGAGAGGGGGACCAGGGGAAAGGAGAATTTAAGGAAGATGGCCAAAGGGCACAAACGCTCAGGAGGGAGTCCAATGCACAACTGATGACTGTATGATAGACAAGGAAGTTGTTGGGGCATCTGGGTGGCTCAGTCAATTAAGCATATCACTTGATATCAGCTCAGGTCACGATCTGATGGTTCGTGAGATTGAGCCCTTCGTTGGGCTCTGTGCTGACAGTGCAGAGCCTGTTTGTGATTCTCATAGCATGGAAGAAAAACCTGTTTTTTTCCCTTTTCTCTCTTCTTTCTTTTCTTTTTACTGTATCTATATGAGAAGCTCTATATTAGCTGATCCTATGTGGTAACCGTTTTACAACATACGTAAATCAAACCATCATGCTATATGCCTTAAACTTAGACAGGGACGCGTGTCAATTATTTCCTAATAAAACCAAGGAGGAGGGAAGAAGAAAAAACTGCCCTGTGATTCACATAAATAATTAAATGAATATAAAAGTTCAAGAGACATAAGAAAATATTCTCTAGGTAGACACCAGTCTAAGAAATCCGAGTCCAAGGATTTCAATTCTCACCTCTGCAAATCATAAACTCTCCAAAAGAAAATTCCATCTCCCTGAAAGTGCTATCCAACTGAAAAAAATTATCATGATAAATCAATTGTGTTTCCAACTCAAAATAATGTATATTAATCACAGCAGGAATACTGGGACCTCAGGGAAGACTTGAAAAAGTCCACAGCAAAAGAGTGCCAGAGATCTCTTTTTTGTGTTCGTTTTTCTGTCACCTTCCATTTCCTGGGATTCTTATGATCTCCCACTGTATAGTAACACTGGATCTCTGTGAAGGTAGCAGTGCTTTTGTCCCATAAGGTATCTTTTCCTTAGGTGCTTCTGACACACTTTATTTCATCTTCCAAGGCCCTTATGATACTGAAGTAAAATATCATTTACCCTGTATATGCAGGGGAATAAACAGATATGGGCTACAGTTAAACCTAAACTAGCTAATGTAATCAATGGCGTGTCATTCGGTTTTATTGTGGTTGCCTTAACAATATGCTCAAAGAGGTTACTCCGGAGAATATTCCTAGGAAGAAAGCTCAAGTGTCATTTACCAAAGCGCAGAGTTGCTGCACGGGGCTGGGGTTGGGGGGCAGGGCTCAGGCAAAGCAGAGAGGATGGAACACAGGGCTCTCACAGGACAGCTTCGGTCAATCAGATCTCTTCTGGTGGAGACAAACTGGCATCAATAGTAAACATCCATCTTTTATTTCCCTTCACTCCAAAGATGAAAATGCAACATCATTAGCCAAATTTACTCTGACCTCCCTCCCACCTCCTGGGGTTGCCTAGTACTCAGGCAGAATCAACGCATCTTTCCACAAAGGTAAATAACCATAAGATGCAGATCAATGACTTAATTGCTTAAGGAAACACTCAGTACAGGATGTATTTCTGGTTTTGACAAGCTTCGGAGCACTAGAGTTATGGTCTCTGGGGGGGGAGGGGGGTGGAACATATTTCTATTTCCTTCCCCACCGAAATTTGGTCTGTGATATTTCAATCCTTAATTGTGTCTTTTTTTGTCATTTCAATTGGTCTTGAAAAGTTCTGTCAACCATTAGAAATGTGAATTAATACTAAATAAATCTCAGGTTTCCTAGTGTCATCAGGATACATCATCACGTGTATGAGCCAAGTCAGACTTCATATGAAGTTCATGACTACAGCCACCTCAGCTCTCCTGGACCCTTTCAAGCCATGCTCCCTGAAAAACAGTCTCTGTGGGACTTTGAACTCAGGGAAAGTTATCACTTCTTACTATACTGAAATAGTTTTAATAGATCTACAACAGAGAAAACTATCTGGGGAAAGAGAGAAGGGAAGAAAGGTAGGAGCAAGTGCTTGCCACGTGAGGTTGGAATCTGGTGTGTAGTGTGCCTGTGGTGCCAGTCCATGTACACAGCTGCCACACTGACATGATTGATCTTACGGGCTCAAAAAAAGTAATACTACTACTAATAATTACGTGGGAGAATCTTTCCAATCAACACCTCTCAAATTAAGAAATTTTGCACAATAGATCATATCCGCTTTGGAGGCTTGGTCTGTAAAACACCAGAAAAACTAATTGTAAAGTGAAAATTTTAGAAAGCCTTCTAGATGTTGGAGATACACCAAGTCAAATATCTGAAACTGTAGAGACACCTAGCCAGAGGCCAGCATTACCACTACTATATTCCACTTAGGAACAGCGGGTCTCCCCTCCCTGGCCATGTCCCCAAAGCCTGCTGAGGTGCCATTCTCCCAAATGCTCCAACGGCTGATTCCCAGCCACATTTCCTATTCTTCGCCGGCCCACTCCACGAATCCTCTCTGACCTCTGGGGTTGAAATATCAAGCTGAACCTTTTGGAATTTATCATCAGCCTGGCATCTGTGCTCAGCAGCCTCTGAATTCAGCCTCTGAATTCAAAACAGGACTGTTTCCTGGCTCAGAACTCCAGCTCCAAATTCCTTAGGCTCAAAACTGATGGGAAAACAGATCTTCAGCATTCTTCTGATTTAGAAATCATTCAAACTGACAACAGATAAGAAATTGACAAGGAGATACGAAATCCTTAATTTACATAGCTGTCTCTTTCTCCCTTCTACAGAGTAAAGAACAGAGCGTCCTTAACCTTGCTTTTCTCACTTCTCTCCGTTTAAAGCACAACCCATAACATTAATTAAAGTGTGTGCGAGCTGGAAGGTACAAGTTATATTTCATATGCTGTACCACATGGCACTCTAGAAAAGCTGTACAATTTAGGTGTTCTTTTTCCCCAACTCGATATGTATGCAGCCCTGTCCACCATTGAGCATAACTCACCTTCACTCCACCCAGAAACTGTACCATAACAACCTAAAAATAAATGCACAGGATAGAGCAAATGCTGCACTGGTGGCTTCAGTATTTAGGTGAATGGAGGTAAGTTTCCCACCTGGAAGTACAGAATGCGGGTGCTGGAAAGGGTGTCTGAGATGATCTAGTGAGACCTTGTATTTCACAGATAAGACCCGCGGCAGACAGGTGGCTAGAGAAGGTAGGTTAAACAAGTAGTAGGCAGTAACTCCAAGTATTTTTTATGATTTCAAGGCTTCACACTACACCACGGTCATAACCTCTTTGAGATACTGTTGTAAGTTAGGCTTTTACCAGGAAAAAAAAATCATATGCATATATATACACACACACAAATGTTTGAAGTTTATCTTTGGATGTTGAACTTGTCCATGATCCCCAGATCAAGAACTCCTGTGCCAGAGGAAGCAACTTGCCTCAGTAGAAAGTGCTACTTTTAACCCCTTTCGAAACTTATCTCCTCTAGAATGTAAACTAGATTTAATGATCTGATCTACAAAATTCAAGGGAAATGCAATTCCAACAAGTCCAATAGATGAATTAAGCCCTAATCAATAGTTCCGTATTTTTAACACGTCAAGTAAAAAAAAAATGCATGAGAGAAATTTAAACCTACGTGTATTTTACTAGCGATTTCACATATGGACATGGAATATCTTTTCTCCTAATATGGAGACGGCTCAGCAGTATTTAAATGATTCCTTATTCCAAGTCGTATAAATATGCACCAGATGTATCTTTTGTAAATGTTATGTTTTTCAACTTCTCAGCATTTGCAAGTAGTTGAAAGCTATGTCAAGCATGCTTTAATGGGGCATAAAAGTGTATTGTATTCAAAGAGATGGCACCACTCTGTAATAGGTGAAAATACAAACGTTGTCAATGGATACATTTTCATTTTATTGATTTACACCGCATAATAGAATGTCCTGTATTCTTTACATGCAAGTTCTATAGCAATTGAAATGTAACTGGATATTTTTAAAAAATCATGCTTACATTAATGGATTCTCCAGATAACAGAGAATTCAAAACAACAGAATTTTATGACTACAAGGCAGCTAAAGATCAACTAAATCCCTCACCTTAGTTTAAGAGACTGAGAAATCAGAAAGCAAAAGAGTTACATGAGGCAACCAAATCGCTAAATTAGTTGTGGCTTAGTGCATGAATTTATATACCCCTCTATCTAAGGAACTTCACTGAGCTGTTTATACTATCTGCCTCTTGACTACCTAAACAAAACAAAACAAAAAACAGAAGAAACTGTAAAACATATATCATTTATTGATTTCCTGGGACTCACTGGGAAGAAGCAGATATGATCTATATTTTGCACACTGTCAAATTATCTTATGGGAAGTAAATGTAGGAAGTAAAATGCCAATTGCCAACATTAAAAATTGCCAAAGAGTATAATAATGTTATTTCTCAGATATAAATTTTGAATGGACTCAAGATGTGCTTTTTTTGTTTTGAATACAAAAGCTATCATAGTAAATTCCTTTCAGAACATTTTCTTTGAGGTAAAATATATCAAAGTTGTTTAGGAAATATATTCTAGTCATATGTAATTGATAGTGCATCTTGAAAGCAGTGTCTTTTCAAATAAAAGTGAACATAGATTGATAGCTGATTGTAAAACTTTTTTTAGTTTTCTTTTTTTTTTTTTTTTTGCTATGGATAAAGTAAATGCTGTCTTGTGTCATTTTATGTGACTTTTCTAACATCTCTACGGAGACCACAGCATTTGAGGGTATACATTAGTCTAGGCTGAATTTCCCCCAGCTCATTTTTCCAACTTTAGTTTCCGCCTGTCATGTGTTTTTATAAATGGCGTCAAATTCCTTCTTGGAATGAGGTAGAATATTAACTAATTAATAGCTAATTAATTAATTGGTGAAAGTCATTTTCCAAAAGCCAAGTAACCTTTTCACTTTGACCTTTGCAAATAGCATTTTGCCCTCGGGGGGGCGGATCAGGGGCAGCAATGAAGATTTCATTTAGAATAAAATTATTATTGAGGGTTTTTTCAACCTTTATGTCACTGTCTCTGTGAGTGGAGCACTAGTGTTTTTCAAAGTTCCACAGCTGACTAGATTTCCTCTTAGACCCCAACAAAAGCACGTATTTCCCTCTAGCCAGGAACCGGCATCGGCCCTCCATGCTCCCTACTCAGCGTAATGAGGAGTGTGCCCCAATTCACAGCTCTCCCTTAGGGGGCACAGAGTCTGTCACTGATTTATCCTGGGCTCCCTGAAACAGCTCCACTGTCTCCCAAACGATGCCAAGAGTAGTGAGGAGGCTTAAGACAGGGGCTCTGCCGGTGACTTCGAAGCCTCCACTCAGTCCCTGGGAAGGTGTTCGTGAGCTGTGCCCAATGAGGAAAAGACCAGCCCAAACAGCCCCATGGGCTCTTCTGGCAGCCTGGAGGCAGGAGTAATCTCCAAAGTCTTCGTCCACACCGTGGGATGTGTTTGGGTACGGTGCTTCCCATTAATGTGTTATTTTCTTCCCCAAGGTACACATACACAGAGAAACTGACACATTGCTCTATGTATATCCAGCCCTGGAATTTACAGATATACACACACGCACTTTTTGAGATCCTTATAACTTGCTAGATTGCAGTGTCAGTGGACCATCCGAACCAAATTGGGATCATTAGTCCAGGTTACTATGTTGCGCCTTATTCTGTTCCCATAACACAAAGGGCTGGGACATGTGGCTGACTGTCGCAACGCTGTGGAAAGAGGCCCTAAGACCATACAGCCTTGTTTTAGTATGAGCCTGCGGGGGGGGGGGGGGGGGGGGGGGGGGGGGGGGGGGGGGGGGCCGGGAGTTGCATTCACAAATGTCACAGGACGGCTTTGCCAGCAGGGACATCTGGGGAACTCCAAGAAGGGGAGAAAGCAGCAGGGTCCCCAGAATTTGGAAAGCAGTAAAGCACTGCTGTTAAAAACACCTTGTCTCTAAGAGATAGGACCAAAACCAGGTACCACCACCACCACTTGACTTTGGGCAGGTGATTTAGCCCCCAGGTGCCTGTGCGGGCTCATCTGTCAAACCCTGAATACAAGCAGTACTTCAAAGGGCCCTTTAGAGGCTTAAATAGGACAATGCACACTGGGTGCATGTTAAGTCCTTAGTAAAATTTGCTCATGACTATTATTGCTGTCACTGTTGTTGTTGCTGTAGAAAATCTCTTTTGAGTCATTGTGCTTGGAAATGAGAAAAGATTTGCTTGGAGGCGCTCTTCTCTTCTTATCTCCCTTTACTCAGAGATTGAGCACAGGGCTGAATCTGGTGGACTATTCTCGCTCCAGCCCATTTAGAGGCACTGAAAATAGAAGTGCCCAGAGCCTCCTGTCAGCAACGGCTTTGGAGTCAGGCTACCTGCATCCGTGAGCGTGGCGACTTTGCTCCCACGACAAAAGTCCAGAAGACTAAGGTTGGCAAGAACATTCTCAGTAGGAGCCAGAGGAAAATCTCATAGGTTGACACTCTCCCTGGTTCCCCACCCTGTTTATTGTAAGGACTGAGGAATCCCTTCAGTTTCCTGAGGGCAAGAAGGGGAAAGCCCACCAAACTGGAAGTGATGATAACAAGGGGTCTGTTGGGAGGCTGGAGGGAAAGGAGGGTCCATACAAAACAACCTCACTTATCTCCAGTGGGTCAGCGCCCCCTCCCACTGTACATTCTCAATAAACAACATGCGCCTGCTAAAACGGATAGCCAACAGCAATGGCCGCCAAACACGTTGCTTCTTCGCAACATCACCCACCCCACAGCCATCTCGCTCTCCTCAAAGTTTCCCAGGACCCTGGGAAACCAGTGCTTTCACAATCCCCGCTGTATGGGCCTATGCGTCTTTAAAGCACAAGGCAAGCTACAGGAATGCTTGAAAATAGACAATAAATCTCTATTCACTCCTCAATGCACCTACCCCTTAGGAAAATGTATATGGAACTTTTTTTTTCCCTTCTCCACAAAAACCAATTTAGCTGTTACCCAGTGTCATTGGATTTAGTAAGACCGCAAGCTAAAATCAGTTCATTGGCACAAAGCTGGTCCTGCATTGGCTTCTAGGACCCAGAGTGCAGAGTGAATGTATGACAAGAGTCTGCGTGGAGTTTTCTGTGAGCGTGAGGAATTTGCTTTCCCTTGTGCTGCGACAGCTCCCCCCACCCCCGCCCAAGACACACACACACACACACACACACACACAGAGGGTGCTGGAGCTGGGCCTGGAGCGCTGGTAGTATTTAACACAGAAGAGTGAGGGAATGAGCTCTCTGTAACCTGAGGAAGGGACAAAAGAGAAACGTGGCCATGCCTGTGCTCTTGGATGGCATGTTCGTGTTGCTGCGATTTATTTTTTGTTGGCCACTGATTTTACCTCAAGGGCACCTCATCACACGGGGTCTAGAGCCACACAAATAAGACCTTTACTTCCAGCTAACACAATGGTTGCTAATGCACCCAATTCACCAGAGCCGGTATTGGAAAACAGCATTATTTTCAAGATGCTTTTATATTCATTATAAAAGGGCATTTAAAAGAAAAATCATGACAGAACTGTTTGGATGTCTTGAGGTTTTTTATTTTTTTTTTTTTCTTTAAGGATTCTGAATTTTGGGCTAAGGATTGTTAATAGTAGCCAGTCCTGATTGGCCAACATCTGTTTCTTTATAGGAACCTTTCTTGCCAAGTAGCTGGACAGCAAAACCCATTTGGTATTCGTGGGAAGTACTTGCCGAACAATAATGACAATAATTGCCTCTGATTCTTGTGTTTACAACACTGCCAAAGTATCATTAGGGCCTTATTTATAGATAATAATGCTTATTAATCACAAGTATTTGAATTTTGGAATGTATTAGATTAATATTCTTTTGTACCTCAGTTCTGTACTAATGTTGTGAAAGACATTTACTGAATGCAACTCATTGGGAATGCTTATTTTGAGCTGCAAAATAATGTGTGTAATTTGCAGGTGAAAGATAAAGAAATTACACGGCTACCTCGCAACAACGTCCACCGTGATCAATGGCCAACGTGGAGAGCTGAGCCCCAACTCTAAAATGGGCAAGGAACGCAGCCAAGGAAATGGCCCGATAGGTACTATTCCCCAAAAATCTTGTAAATTCTCATGACAGGAGAGCTTCCTAAGAATAAGTTCATTATCCTGTTCGGCCATAAATCTTTGGTGGGTAGCATCACTTTACTGAAAAGGGTCTGAGGTGAGGAATAATTAGTGAATCTGCAATAATTTCACATGATATAAGTTCTTGGAGGCTCAAGGGAACAAAATAGGGTCAGATGACTAATGGCTGTAAACAACAAAAGTACAATCTTAGGTCCAACAGCCCAGCTGCTAAACATCACTCATTTACCCACTGAATCATTCTATAGGTTTAATTTCTGTGCAAATGAACATGAACGCTATTGAGTGTGTTCCTACCTTTATGTGCATTTAGAAACAGGAATCATTAAAAATTTCAGAAGCTGACCTCACTTGCCTATGATTGAGACAAAGAATATCATTTGGGGGTCATAAAACTTTATAAATAAATATGAAGCATTACTGGCTCCTAATTTTTACCTGGCCACTTCCTCCCTGAGGTTATACCAAATAGGAAATCAGTATTATTTTATTTTTATCTAGCCGAATTTTTTATTTGTTCTTGGAGTGCTCATGCTTTATGTGTTAGAACAATACTTCAGCGTGTTTAATTACATGAAGGCAAAACGTAGTGACATAATTTTCCAGAAATTTTTGAGAAAGCAAGGCTTATTAATAGAGCTTGGTAGTTGCTATTTTTAAAGTAAGATTTGCAACGAGATATCCTTTTGAAATTACTAGTAATTAATGTTCATTAATGTTCTTTAGATTAAACCCAAATCATGCTCAATCTCAGCCTACTCCACCAAAGACTACTTTAAAATAGTCTGTGGGTCTGGTTACCACCTACAATATATTTTCTCAATTTTTGTCCCCCTTCGCCCTCCAAAAAAGTAAAGGAAGAAAGTAAAGGGAGATCCTCTTTCAAATTACTCTGAGAAAATCACTCTCCCCAAAAGATCCCTAAAAATGTGTTCAGCAAATGTGTCCAAGTCAGAGCAGACAAGGAGACTAAGATTCTAGTTCATGAAATGTATAGTATAATGCTAACATTTTAATCCACTGCTAGATGTAAATAACTTTAGAGATCCCAGTTGGACTATTTAACGTTAATTTAAAATATTTTATAATATGTGTGTGTGTCTCCTCTCACGGGGCTCAGCAGAAAGGTGAACAATTATCCAATCAATGTACTCAGCCAAACCTAGCAAGTCAGTCCCCCCAACACTTTTTATTTAAATCTGGTGAATACCTCAACCAGAGGGGTTTGTTCAGGTGTGTGGACCATCTCTCTCTCTTATCACATTGGTAGAATGAAGGCACAAGCAATATCTCATAGAACTAGTTGTGATCTGACAAATTTAATCACTACAGAGAGCCAATCTAGACTGTTGAAATTTTGCTATGTCTTCTCTCCTTTTTTTTTTTTTCTTAATAGCTAGGCAGAAGTGAGAGCAGCCTGAATTCTCCAGATAATTAATTCAATTCTCTGATTTATTTTGCCTTCAGTAGACCTCGCCTGGTTCTCTCTTTAAAAGATGCTGGTAGTTGGATGAGGAAAGAAAATAAATGTTTTGAGAGAGCACAGATATAACTCTCCTCAATGTGTGGCATTGCTAATGTCTAAACATTGGGGCTGACTACCTGAAATCCCTCTCCGGTGTCTCTCTGAACCTTTACTAAATTAGCCTCACCCAACTGCTTGCTTACAGATTTGTAAAGGAGAAAGAGAGAGGGGAAGGAGGAGAGAG
The DNA here is from genome assembly GCA_004023845.1 of Helogale parvula. Taxonomy (NCBI): domain Eukaryota; kingdom Metazoa; phylum Chordata; class Mammalia; order Carnivora; family Herpestidae; genus Helogale; species Helogale parvula. The sequence continues at coordinate 11,311 of PJEM01015750.1, read as the reverse complement.
AGAGAAAATGGTTAGTCTATAAAGTCAGTGTTTAAATTTGAGGGTATTGAAAAAGTAATTCACTATGAAAAATGGTTTGATAGAATAACTTGTAATCTACCAACATCCTAAGAGCCTAGTTGGATATGAAACTTGAGATCTGTCAACATTTTATAGTTGCCCTGATTTAATAAACATTTTTCCTTCTTTTCTTTAACTGCCAAATTTTTTAATAAAATTGAATCTTGGATGCCTACATTCTGGGGAGTTTTATTTGCTATATTACAGTTCTGTCGGCTGTTAGGCCACAGAATGCCAAAGTATTTATTCTTACAAATCTTTCTATATGTGTAACTTGAGCCTACTAAAATAGTTCTTTACCCACTTCATTAATTACATCGGCAGAAAAGATTCTTTTACATTTTTGTAGTGAATGACTCTTGGTCCAAATTTTTGAATGAACGTTGTGCATTTTAAAATCATTACGTAGCCTGTGTCTACTTATATCACGCCACACCATCACACAGAAAACGTTCTAAAATAAAAGACTAGTTTATTTCTGTGTTGATTTCAAAACCACATCTAGAGTAAAATGTTTTTACCTCTTTCCAAGCAATATTCCTTTTTTAAAATTTTCACTTGTGGTATTTCCATCATTTTAACATCAAATTTTCTAAGAGATTAAGAAACAAACCTGAAAAAGCAGTTTGCTATACTGATTTTTGTTTTCACAGGCTCACCACTAATATTTAGATACCACCAATGAGTTGCCAGTCTTTGAAATACTCTCTCTGAAATAAACAAGCAATAAATTACATGTGGGAATACCAACATTAATATTTTTAGGTTTTTCAGTAAAGAAATATACATTTATATAAACATAGAGAAGCCAAAATACTATTTTTATAATGCCACTAGAAACAACTCTCATTATGTGAGAAAGCTCTTTCTATCATGGTCTTCAAGAAAGTTTCAAAACTTCATCATTTTGATTCCTCTACCGACTGGGACAAACAGCTTCTAAAGTATAACATCTGGGTACAAGATTTCTTTACATTTGCCCGGCACAAAGGTGTATTTGGATTCTTGCCAGTGTGTTCATTTAACTGTAATTCTTATTTTAACCAAAAATACTTTTTAAAAAACCTTTGAAAATGCCGAGATTCAGAATACTATATAATAAGAAGCAAATAGGTAACATGTCCCCCCATGTTATAGAAATCATTTCCAGTATAAATATATGCTTCAAATTTCATGTTTATTCTCTGAATTATCAGTAGACCACTGAAAGTCTTTTGAGGATAAAGGCCCATAAAATTAAAATTACTTAAAAATGTTTTCTTTATAGTATAATGGAAGATAACATTAATGTTCTTTTTCATTGCATCCAGAATTTAATTTTTATTCTAAAACAACAGTATTTAATTTGTGGGGGGGGAATACCTGAATTTAGACAGAATATTTATATTTTCAGTGCACATTCTACAGTATCATGTCCTTTTTATTTTACACAAAACAAGTTAAGTTCATAGTACTTTTAAACGGGGTGTAATTAAATTACTACTACCCATGTGTTATTTACTGATTTCTGTGGTGTCATCTACAGTTAGCACAATTCATATTTCAAAATAAATTTTGAACTTTTTTTCAATAGGAATATGCTTTACTCACTCTCCCAGCTATTTTAAGACTCTGTGTTGTAGACTGTATTGTTAATCGTAGAAGTTTGCTGTATTACACATGGACATGTTATATGCAAATGTATTCAGTTGGGGTATGTATATATGTTGTTATGCTGTGTACATAAACATCTACCCATGTGCATATGTATATTTACATCCTGTATAAATATGTGTATATTACCAAAGGGTACTATACTGAAGGAGGAGGAGGAGCTTCTAAGGATTGCCAAACAATATTTTAGTTAACTGTTAACTGAGTGCTGTTTTCTATGGAAGTAATTAGGTTTTCCTTTTTGTTCACAGTCCCAAAGGTGGGTGTTTATAGCCATGGTTTAGTTGTTTACTGTTTTCCAAAAGGCTAGTTGCATAATCGTATATCAACATACGCTTTAAAGAAATTAGTGATAGCCCTCCCCTGCACCTTCCCCTTCTCTTAGGAAAGCCTATGGTCGAGCAACTTGATAAATAATTCAAAGAAAAGCTAAATTCTGATTTTCCAAAAACAAAAACTCATCTCGTTAAACATTAACATCTCACCATTAATGTTCCTTATTAAAATTTAGCTGTCTATAAATTATCCTATGAAAAGGAGTAACTGAAATTATATCAAGATACTAGCTGGTTCAGTCTCTTGAGGTGAATGTGTGTAAATTTCACTTACGGCCTTTCTCCAGGACAGGAGGTCTTATAAAGAATTGTGGCTAATAGTAAAAACATCTAATATTAATAAGTCCAAGAAATTCAAAAAATATGTACCTCTGGGATCTCCAAACTACTGAAAATCCTCAGATGCAAAGAAGAGGACAAAAAGAGGACAACTGAAAGTATTTATAAAGTTTCTTTTTAGGGGTCCTCTGACTCTCATGTCATAAAAAATAGTTTGGCGTTTGGGTTCATATTCTCAATAATGGAGAGAATATTTAGCCTTTTTCTGAATTCTCTCTGCCCTGCCTTCCCTTGGAGAGTTGAAGAAACTGGATGGGACTGGTCAAGGTTTTAGGAAGAAGGGATTGTATCTGGCCCAAGTTTTCTTCTGCTAGTCTGCTTTTCTCTCCTCAAAGTAGAGATAACTGACAGCCCTGTTTTGTATGAAATTATGGAAATCACAGACTGGAGAAAGGGAAGTCATTATTTCAGAACTGAAAAGGTGTGGGTGTCTTCACCTCCCCCCAAAATTGCCCATTACTGGAAAGGAGCCAGTAAACTGGAAAGGGGCTGAGGACAGTGGCACACAACAGGAGCACAACTATTCAGCTAAAGAGACAGCCAGAAAGTGATTTTCAATGGATTGCTACCTCCTACCCAAGCGTCCAAAAATAAAAACAACCTCCAAGCAATTTTTAAGGCTAAGACAGACAGGAAGCAGACACACAAGCCGCTGAACCGTGGGTTCCTGGTGGGTGAAACCCAGTGGAAGGAACAGGCTGGATGAAGGAAATGCTCTCGATGTCATTCCTCAGCAAACATTGTCCCTTTCAGCCTTACCCTCGCTCATGTGAGTCAGAGTGTCCATGAATATCCCCAGACCACAAGAGGGATCTCTTTGGGAATCAGATGGGGAAGAAGGCAAAAGTAGGAGACACACGTGTAGAGGAGAAAAGTGGGGTGGGGGTGGGGGGTCGGGGGGATTGTGGATGAGCTCCAGGCTTGAAGATTTAGATCTCAGGTCTGAAAAGGTTACGCTTGCACCAGAGCATCCTGTACCGCCTCCTGCCCTGCCCTGCGCGCGCACCGGACTCACACGCACACCCTCGCACACGCACACACGCGCACACGCACACCGCTCCAAGCCGCTCCGCTCGTCACACTGCAGAGGAGGCAGCCCCTCCGAGGCGCGCTCGCCGGAGGTGAGGCGGCCCGGCCCCCGCGAGCACACCGCCCGGCTCTCGCGGCTCTGGAGCCCGCAGGGCCCGAACGAGGCGCGCGGCCGCCGGCGTGAACCGGGGCTGCCCGGCGCGGACCCGAGAGGGGGCGGGAGCAGGCCAGGGAGGGGGTGACGCCGGCTCCCTCCGCCCACCCCCCTGCGCCTCCCGGCGTGCCCTCGCCACCTCCTCCGCCCCGCCCCGCCGCTCTTGCTCGGCGGGGAGCCGGCCTTCCGAGGAGGCGTCGGCGCCGCGGGTGGGCGTGCGCGCGCGGGTGGGCGTGGCCGTGGGTGGCGCGGGGAAGCCCACGCGGCCCCCGCGCTAGGGCGAGCGGCGCGCCGGCCCCTCCCGGAGCTCGCCTGCAGGGGGCGCCGCGCTTTGGCGCCCTCGGGTTGGGAGGGAGCAGCAGCGAGGCCCGCCGCCGGGTTTCCCCAGCACCTCGCCGAAAGAGTCGGGCGGAGTCCTGAGGCCGGGGCTCGCCCGCCACCGGACCGGGTCAGGGTTTGCACGCTGACCACTAACGGGAGGCGGCGGGAGGAGGCCTCGGGCTGGCAGGGACAGTTTGCCACCTGGCTGGTTGGCTTGCTTTGACTTAATCCTTTCTCTGGGCTCTGGAGGGGGAGCCTTTCTTCTCTCCGCGCACGGCCGCGCAAAGCGTCGCAAAGTTTCCTACCACTCGGGGACGAAGGCGGATCGAGTTCGAGCTTTGCTTCTTCGTCGGGACGACCCGAAAGTGCCAAAAGTCTGGCCGGCGAGCTGCGCCCTCGACTTTCCCAGCAGTCAACCTCTAACGCTTGCCCCTTTCTCAGCCCAGCACTGATCCGGCGGGTCCTGGGATGAGGCCGTCGGGAGACTCGGGGATCTGCCGCCCGCGCCGCGCCCTCCCCTGCCCAGCTCGCGGGGCGCGCCAGCCTTCCCCCTACCCCCGGGAACTTGCCCACTCCGCAGTGTCACTGGAGGCGGAGAGTGGGGGCCCGGCTCCCAGAGGAACAGAGTTCGAGTCCTCCCTGGCCACCGAGGGGGGCTTGACGTCCCAAGGACTCTGCACATACCCCACGGGGGCGCCCAGGGCCCCAAGTGACTTTGGAGTAGACCTGACTTTGTGAAACCTTGAACCCTGGGGTGTCCATGTCCCTTTCTCATTGCAGAAGTTCAGCCGAGCTGTGGGTTGTGACTGTCCCCCGTCCCGGGCAGGACCCAGCAGCCAAGCAAACGCCAGGGATGTGGGGATTTTTTTTTTTTAAGACCCACATCTTATAAATGTGAGATTTTTATCAGGCAGTACAGATTACTTAAAGCGCACCATTTCTCCGCGATCCAATTTTATTAGGATTTACTCTCATTTGTGCTCCACTTCTCTGGGGAAATAATGCTTTGATTAATGTAATCCTGGCCCGGGATCCGCCACATGCCCCTCGCCCCTCTCCCAGGAGAAAGGGCCTGTTTGACAAACAATAACAGAGCAGTAACTCTTACAATCTGCCCACACCTTTGGGGGTGTCTGGGGAGAGGGTGACACACGTTCAAACGCCGTTTGCTAAATGTAATGGCGAGAGGAAGGAGCCGGCTCTGCAAGGAGCGAACTTTCCAGACTTAACGCCCTGGGCTCTGAGGATGGGGAGCTTTTGGGGAGGGACTTCGGATGGGGTGCGCGCGTGGGTGCCTGTGCGCGCCTGCCCTCTGATTGCTCCCAGTGTCTGCCTCTTTGTCCCTCGCCACAGGCCTCCGCCGCAGGGATCTGCGCGCTCTCCGTGGACAGCCCCCGGACCCAGGGCGCGTCCACAGCGCCCACCCGCGGCCCCAGAGCACCTCGAGAGCCAATCTTAGGAGCTAGCCAGGCACTGATCCGTGGTACCCGGCTGCTGCCAAAACCTCGGCTGGAAACCTAGAACGTGGGACCAAATTAAATGGTTCTCCTCCTGCATACCTGCATACGCCTATCCATCCGTGCATACATGCATGCAATACAAATCTTCCGACGCAGGCAAGGAGACCGGCACCTCGCCCTTGCTGCGGGTTGAGAACGCGCGCCCCCCTTCCCGCTCTCCCTCCTCCCGCTCAGCCCTGGCCCCCTCCCGAAGGGAGAACAACAGCTCAATTACGAAAAGGAGCGGAGGGAAGGAATCCCAGGCTCGGAGGCGCCCGCAGAAGCTCCTACGGTCCCCTTCCCTAACGCCTGGTCCCCACCCCCACCGTCCCCAACTCGGGGAGGGCGGGGACCCGGCAGTGCGGAGGGGTCCTGCCCTGCTCCGCCAGAACAAAGCCCACCGCGGGAGCCCGCGGCCGCGCACCGAGCCGGTGACAAAGGCGGGCGGGCGGCGCCGAGCTCCAAGTCTGCGCTCCTACGGCGGAGCGGGAAGGAGGCCTGGAAGGTGGGGAGCGACTTGCACCCTGTTTTTCCTGGGCTGCGCCCTCTTGCTCTTGTGTCCCCAGTGACCTGTTAGGGTGACTCAGCGTTCACCTCTTCGCTATCTGGCACCCCTCTTTCTTGTCCCCTTCCGTCCCCAATCTCCCTGCTTTTTCCTCCACCTTACTCCTTTTATCTTTCTCCTTCTTCTCCCTTTGCCTTTTTTTTTTTTTAAGTCTCTTTCCATTTTTCTTTTCTATTGAAAAGCAGTGCTAATTTGACTTCTGGAGGCCGCTGTGGGCGTTCAGACAACAGTTTGAAAGACCTTACAGGGCAGTGCTTAGGGAGAATAAGAGTAATGGCATCCTTTTAATTTTATTACACAAACTTTGATCTAAATAAAATAAGATCTAGTCTAAGGAAGCGGAGCTTGGCCCTGGGACCCCCACAAGTTACCACCTTATTCGGGAGAAGTCGCTTCTGACCGCCACAAATTGCGGGGGTGGGGGTGGGGGGTTGGTGAGATCTTGCTGCTGTGGAATGGATGGAGACCTTGAGCATTGGTGTCCCCCAAGGCCAACGTCATTTCTAGGGGAAGTTTAAGTCTGACTTTATAACTCTGGCAAGGAATTGCCTGCCAGGGCCCTACAATGAAATCGTAGTGTTTTCGAACTTAAAAGATACTCCAATAGGCAGTGTTTTTCCAAGTGAAGTTTTACTTGTCTGTTTTTGAGATGTGAATTAAAAATAAAGGGCACCCCCTCGGTTATTTGGACAATACATGCCGTGTCTTACAGGGACTTTTGCACCCTGATATAATACTAAATTAAGATTTGAGGGCTGTCAAGCATCACTGTAAGCTTGGGATCCTCCCCCTTGGGCTTTATTGAGTAACCAGGCTCCCTACAGAAAATTGGAGAGGAGGGGAGCCTTCAAAGCAATAGAGGATACATAACTTTTAACTTGGGACTAACAAACCCCAGTTACATGAAGCGACAGTGAGCAAGGTCACTTACATCTACTATCAAAGTCTCTACTAGGTATTTTAGCGCTGAAATTATATTGCTGCAAACCACGTAGTAGTTGAAGTATCAAATATCAATAAACATTGGTAATCTGTTTTAAAGGTGAACAAAATAGCCATGCTCTCTTGAAGACCCCCTGTGGCTGACGGGTTCAGGGTGGGCCTACGGAGGAAGCCAGGCATGAAGTGGGAATTTCCACATTCACATAAGAGACACCACATCAGCACCATTTGAGAGAAATATCCAAAGGAGCAGCCTACAGCCTGATAAGCTGAAATCTGCACCCAGCTCCTCAGACAATAGCGAAGTTCAAATGCCAAAAAGAAATCTAATCATAAAAAACAGAGACACCAAAGTGCAAGAATTGTTTCCTAATGTGCCACAGTGACTCTCACCGATAACAAAACCACCCAGTTCCAAGTCAGAAAGGAGATATTTATCATGTACAGGGGACATTTTAGAGAAGGGAGCTCAGTGCTATTTGAACCACAAGCTCAAAAAATCCAAACACCCCTCTGGCAAAGCTGAGTTAATATTTCTGGGTTTTGTTTTTAAAAACACAGACACAAATACATGCGCACTTCTGTGCACGCACGCGCGCACCCTCTCTTTCTCACACACACACCCAAGTTGACCTTGGAATATTTTTCTAGCTAGGACACATCCACATGTTTTGGTTAATAAATCATCATCATCACTCTGGTCAATCAGCTGGGTTCTATTTTACCTAGCCCTGTGAATTTAAATTCGAAGAAGACCATTGTGTTGGGGGTGCAGTGGGGAGGTGAGGGGGGCAAACAAGAATAGTCCATCACATTGTGTCAGCTATGGCTTCCCTAGCGATTGGTAGCTTTCATTACCGGACTTGTCAGGTGTAGACACGCAGCTAGAGTGGGCAAACAGTTGGAAATGGGTTGTTTTAAAAGCATGCACTCCGCAACCAACTTAATCGTGCCTTTTTCATTCACATGCGACAGTCCACAACAGCCTGTAGTTTAAAGCGATCCTATAAGCGTCAGAAGTCAACCCTCTTACTATTTAGGGTGAGAAATCATAGTGTCTGAATTTATAATTGCTCCTCCAAACTCGTCTTTAAAAGCTGAATGCTTGCTCCTTTCCTACAGATTAGATAAGTCAGTTATACAGTGATACAAAGAACAGGGCTGGATGGGGGGTACCCGCAGACTTCAAAAAACTTAGCAAGACCAAGAAACAACTCCTCCACTGCCAGGACAACAAATACTTATTTCCACCCAAAAGCTGCTTTTGAAGAGCCCTTTCCTTTGTATATGGCATACAGTATAGGTGGTGAATATCCTTAACATTTTAATTTGAAAATGCTAATGGCAAATGTGCTTTTACACCGCTAAGGTATCAGAGCACCTTATCATTCTCAAATGGAAGCAAATGGGTAAATACCCATTTTGTGTTTTGTACATTTGACCCAGGTAATGTTCCTCATTCTCTCCTTTGGCAAAAGCAATTTTGCCAGCCCCAACAATTAAAAGTCTGTAGCTTTGCCCTGCACTTTGGATCTTAATTCGTACCCAGCTTGATCGTTTCCACCTCCAAATCATTACAGACTCCTAACACATTTCTATAATATGTCAGTTCTCAAATTAACTTGTTGCTTTATCCAGAATTATTATGTTCTGTTTCTTTTACTTCAGGTAACCTAAGACTATAGATATCATGGGGAGTGAGCATTCTTTTTCATTTGTGTGTGTGCGCGCGCGCGTGTCTTTAAGTACCTTTGCAAGAAAGGAAAGTAAGTAGCAGTCAAGATAGTAACAATCACAGATCTCCTAAAAAAAATGGTACCAAAAAGTATGCTTTACATATGTACGATTATTGCTTAACTAGTCTTTTTTTCAAACTGGCTAAATAGAAAAAGTTTCCTTTCTCCCTAATAATTTTTAAATGCATTTAGCAACCCGGGCGCATAAAGTAAACTAGGGCTTTGAGCCATTTGTCCAGTTCATGTGAATCTCACCCAGAAGTCTTTTGTTTGAAAAGTCCAGAGAGCTGAAGAAAATGCAGTGTTTGGACTCAGATTACACAGTTTCCTCAAATTTCCACCTTGTTTTATTAGCACAAACCTGACAGTACATTTCCTGACTCTAAATGTGAGAACTCGGGGATGAAAATCGTAGAATTAAAATGTTGTTCAGAGTATCTGCTGTGCTTATGTTACTCCCATAATCTCTCAACTCTCCTGGAATGAAAAACCATTTATAAATTCAAATCTTGACTTTTTAAAGTTAGTTTCAGACAAAAATTTCTCATGGCTGGAACCTAGTGGACTTGGGAGTTGAGTTAGGAAGAATGAGGTATCTTTTCCCATCTTCCAGAGGGGCGTTAGAAATGTGTCCCCTTCCTAACAGACGCGGTGACACATTCGCAGGTGCGTTGAACTAGTGAACCAAGGAAGCTCGCTTCTCACTTCCAGTCACTCAAAGCGTCCCTAAATCTCCTTAGGAAAATTGTTAGTGACAAACTGACTAATTCCTCAGAACCGGTCAGGATTTGCCCTCCACTATTTGAGGAAGTTTTCCACACATCTTTCTCATCCTTTGCCACAATAAAGTTCAGTCTTCATTGGCAGTATCTAAAAATCTCTGAGGTGGAAAGCTTGTGTTGGGTTAAAACTTTTCTTCAACTGTGTCAAGTAAAATTGCCCTAAAAAGTTTCAATCCCACAGTTGCCTCCCAGTGGCTACTTTGTATTTTCTTTTCCCTAACAAGGCTTTCAAGGATAAATTCAAAATCTCTCTACTATAGGAGGTACCAAGAATTGAATTAGCCATTAAATACCGAATGGAGTAAAAGAGACCTTGCAAGCCTTGACTAAATCTTCAAGAGCTTGAGTTTTATTTAGAAGTCAAAGCATGTATCAAGTTGAAGAATGCTGATTATTTAACAGATAATACCTGCGAGGCATTTTTGCTCTCTTGACTGCTTCCCCAAAAATACAACCTAAAACGTAGCTTCTTAAGTAACTTATTCTTTACCCTTAATAATTTTTTAAATTGCTTTGCCTTCACATCCCAATTCTTTTTTCCAGCCTTGTATACACTTCACTGAGAGAAATGAACAAGTATTTTTTTAAACTGTATTTCCTCCCTCAGGGCCATTTCATAGACGAGGACGAGTGGGAGGAGAGATCATTGTCCTCATATTTAAAACCCTGTGTTATGCAATGAATTCACTACTCGCTGTGAATATGCATAGAAAGGTAGGGGTGTTTGCTCCTTTGGCAAGTTTGGAGGAGCAGATTTGCTTTTCAAACAGCTACATTTTACTCAGTACCTGCTAAGGCGAGTCAGTGCGCCCCCTGCTGACAAGTCAATAGTGCGACTATCGAGCACTTCCAAAGTTTATTTTGTTCAGTAAACCGTGTCATATAAAATTAACAACAACCAATAAAATTAGCTTATATGTTTCAACTGTAAAAGTCCAAAACAAAATAAAGCTAGTTTTAGTGGCACTAGAAATCTCTAGTTTGGCTTCTTCTCTTTGGCTGAACCAAGGTCCTTTTATCTAAAGCCCAGTGCACAAACATATAGCTTAATGTGACTAGTGTTCTTCCTTTTATTTCTTTCTCTATGGCAACCAATATGCTCTGCTCAGAAATGTTCCCCATCAAGGAAACAAATGATCTTCAGGGAGCAGCTCTATATGGCATCTGGTCCAATGGAGCACAGAGAGTTAACCCCAGTCAAAAGCGACGCTGCCAAGCACGTAAACAAGGAGTGGAAAACTGGCGATTTTTACCCCCCTCCCCGACTGAAATCTCTTCCTCCCTCCTCACAAGCCATTTCACTGACTTGGCATCAACTGTTTCCAAAGAAATTACAAAATTTTAAACTGTAAGGTGCTCCGGAGGCAAAAGTGCAATAAAATTCCAGCCATTCAATTCTACCCCTCATCCCACCAGACGCATCTTCCTTTTAAAAAGAACAAAACCAAAAAGCTTTCACAATCCTCTCCAGCCTATTTCACGAAGGTAAGGTGCCCACACAGGCGTGGCCTTGGCCTAGCTATTTCCTCCGGCCATATTTATCTAATTAACTGCACCTAGCAAGTAACTTCCCCCTCGATTTTTACAAAACCCAGGGACAGTGGCAAGGAGGGGGCAAGGCCGGCTGTCAAAATGGAAAACAAAGTAAAATCTAGTTTTCAATGCTAAAGCTCCAGCTTCCTTTGGGAATAAAGTGTAGGATGTCCTGGTTAGTTTTGATTGATCACCCTCTTTTCAGATGGGCTTTCACTACCGAGCTGGGAGGCAGCAACTAGGACTGTTCCCCAGACCCCACATTAACCAGGGGTGCACTCACTTCCTGCCTCTTCTTCCTCCCCAGCTTCCTTCCACCCACAGCAGCTCTGGGCCCTCCCTTTGCCAAGCCCCCCCCCCCCC
>PJEM01015749.1:0-28687 GCA_004023845.1 Helogale parvula | reverse complement strand
ACATGGGACTTGAACCCACGAGCCGTAAGATCATGATCCGAGCCAAAGTCGGGCGCTTAATCGAATGAGCCCCCTGGGTGCCCCCAGACCTCTTTGCTTTTAGAGTTCTCCTGGCTTCTCAGAAGGCTTTCCCACACCTGCCCCTCTGTCAGACCCCAAAGGACCCTGGGTGCCGTGGCCCAGCCTGCCTCGCCTCCGAGCCTGGGCTCCGTAGGGTCTGTACCTGGTCCCGGGAGCCGGGCCGGGTCTGGCAGGCTCCCCTATGATCTGAGCACAGTTCACACGAACTTCTGCCTATTTTCGTGGCCACAGCTGGGGATGGGGGGCCTCCGGAGTCAGGGAAGCCTGCTATGCAGACAAGGTGATAAGTGAATTCATCCCAAAGCCTGGGGCTGTGCTAATGAAGGGCCTACGCACTGAGATCCGACGGACAGGGACCCAAGTGGCTGTTCCACCGAGAGCTGCGTGACCCCGGACAGGCCAACTCCAGGGGCTGAGCCTCGGTTTCCTCACCCGCTTCCGTGGGTATAACAATCATGTCGTATTCCTAGAGGGCAGGTGGCTGGCGAATGAGCTTATCCACACAGACAGGTCGGCGTGTGACGGCCACTTGGCTAGAGCCGAGTAAACGTGTGTGCGTGCGTGGCCCACAGCAGGGCCTTCCTGGTGCCAGGCTCCCCACCTTTTAAAAATCTTTTTTAAAATTTATTTTTAAGTGATTTATTTATTTTGAGAGAGAGAGACAGAAGAGAATATGAGTGGGGTAGGGGCAGAGATAAAGAATTCTTTTTCTTTAAATTGTTTTTAATTTTTTTTCTTTATTTTTGAGAGAGAGAGAGAGAGAGACAGCGTGAGCAGGGAAGGGTCAGAGAGAGAGGGACACAGATTCTGAAGCAGGATCCAGGCTCTGAGCTGTCAGCACAGAACCCGATGTGGGGCTCGAACCCACCAACTGTGAGATCATGACCTGAGCCAAAGTCGAACGCCCAACCAACTGAGCCACCCAGGTGCTCCTCTTTAATTTTTTTTTTAATGTTTATTCATTTCTGAGAGAAAGAGAGCACAAGCAGGGAAGAGCAGAGAGAGAGAGGGAGACACAGAATCGGAAGCAGGCTCCAAGCTCTGTGCAGTCAGCACAGAGCCCGACATGGGGCTCGAACTCAGAACCGTGAGATTGTGACCTGAGCTGAAATTGAATGCTGAACTAACTGACTGAGCCCCCCAGGCACTGGGAAAGAATTGTAACCAGGCTCTGTGCTGTCTGCGCAAAGCTGATGCAGGGCTCGAACTCCTGAACCGTGAGGTCACAACCCAGGCCAACACCAAGAGGCAGATGCAGAGGCGCCCGGATGACTCAGTGTGCTGAGCGCCCGACTTCCTTTGCCTTGGGTCATGATCTCATGGTTTGTGGGTTCGAGCCCCGTGTCAGGCTCTGTGCTGACCGCTCAGAGCCTGGAGCCTGCTTCAGATTTTGTGTCTCCCTCTCTCTCTGCTCCTCCCCTGCTTACACTCTCTCTCTCTGTCACTCTCTCTCTCTGTCTCTCAAAAATAATGAACAAACATTAAAAAAAATTTTTTTTAGAGTCAGATGCTTAACCAACTGAGCCCCCCAGGCACACCCATGTGTGCCCTTCGCACACACGGCCGCATCCGCCCCCCCCTCCACCACCCTGCGAGAAAAGGCTGCGATTCTCAGTAATTGAATCATGGGAACATGGAGGAGCGACCAGGCAGCAGCCAGCAGGGAAAGGTGGGTGCTTCTAGCTCTTCTTCAGAGGAATCCTCCAGCCCCTGGCTGAAACCCAGCCCTCTGCGCCAGCCACACCCTGGCTCTTTGGGCCCCTGGACTTCCAAAGGAGGTGGGGGGACACCCGTCCCGGAGGAGGCTCACGTTCTCGGCCTCAGGGGGGCCCCCCGGCCCAGCCCCCGGTGTGTTCCCAGGCTGGCTGAAGAAACAAGCAAAATGCAGGAACTTCCTGTTTCCCAGACCCCCTTCCTGCCCCCGAGCGCCCCCTCCCCACTTGACAAAACTGTGAAGAAGGGCCGGAAAGTGGCTTTATCTTCCCCTCCTGGGAGGGGAGGCCCGGTTGGAATGTGACCCCTGATAACAGAGCCTGTGAGGGGCTCTGGGACGTGTGGGCCTGGCAGATAAGGGCTCCGAGGGGCTGGGTCAGAGTACCGGGGAGGGGGGAGGCTCGAGGAGGGGCGGGTTGCTGATTCCCATGCGGGGAACACACCTATGGGGGGGGGTGCGGGGGGGCATTAAAAAGGGAATTTGCTGGTGATGACGTGTTCTTAATGCTCCATTAAGTTATTTAACAAAGGTCACGGAGGCCAGGCTGAGTGAATGAGCTTAGAATCAAGGTCAAGAGTAAGGGCTCTGGGGGCGTCTGGTGGCTCAGTCGGTCAAGCATCTGACTCTTGATTTCAGCTCAGGTCATGATCCCAGGATTGAGCCCTGAGTTGGACTCTGTGCTGAGTGTGAGGCCTGCTTGAGATTCTTTCTCTCTCTGCTCCTCTCCCCAGCTTGCGCTCTCTCTCTCTCTCTCTCTCTCTCTCTCTTTCTCTCTCAAAAAAAAAGGAAGGGCTCTGGACTCAGCCAGACCTGGGCTCAAGGCCTGGCTCTGTCACTCAGTGGCCTGTGGCTTTGCCTTGTGGGGCTCAACATCTTCATCTATAAAATGGGAGAACAAACAGGAGGATTTGAGGAGATGACGTGCGTCTCTCCGGCCAGGCCCTGGGGCCCTGGGCCGTCCTCAGGAAATAGTTTTCAAACCGCGACTCAGGAGTTCTGACAGCCTGGTGATCAAAGATGACCCTAGCTTCACCAGCCACTGTGGGGCCGTATGGCCCTCTACACCTGTGATGCAGTATTTCCATGGGGGTGGAGGGCAGCCCCCGGGAGCCTGGGATGGGAAGTGTAAGATTTAATAGATGGAGGCAGAGATAAGAGGAAAGAAAGAGACCACGTTATGGAGCCAAGAAAGCCTTTATTGGGATCTGCGATTCCCGGGCGAGGTTCCATGACCCCGGGAGTGGGGAGTCAGGGAAGTCACACCTGGTCTGGGAGGGGGCGGGGTTTTTTTTATGGGTGAGGGGGTTCCGGGTTTGGTCTTGGGGGGCAGATTACCAAGTAAGGGCATTTCAGGGACATGGCAGGATGGAGTAGGTTGCCTCCTCTGTCAGGGTGATGGGAAGCTGGAGCTTCATGATTGGTTGTTTTCAAACTGGCGAGGGACATTCCAGGTCTGCAGGTGGGGGTGGGGGTCGTCGGTGCACGGTGTTTTTCTCTGACCCACAGCAAAATGGCCGCTCGGTCGCCTTCTTAAGGTAACTTTTACAGGAAGGGGTGCAGGGGGCTGAGAGCCAGGACCTAGCAGGCCTGTCTCCTGGGGCATTTGTCTTCCGGTGCACCTGCCTCATTTCGTCCTTCGTGGTCTGACCCCCTGTGCTGTCGTGGCCATCCTCGCATGGACCCTCCTCGCCCCCTCCCCGAATCCTGGTGCTCTTCCCTTCATCCAGTGCCCCGAGACCCAGTTCCAAATGCCCAGAAGAGCTCATGGTGAGACCTGCTGAGCCCACTCAGCAGGGCAGCAGGCTGGTGGCCCTATGCGGGCAGACAGTGAGCTGCCCCACGGTGCTGCCTCGGCTGCGGGACCCCCAGGAACCAGGACAGGGCGGGACACACAGCAGGCCCTCAAGAAAGCATTCTCTAGAAAAACAGCTCCTGCTTTGTAGCCCCTGCCGTGTGCCAGGCGGGTTAGGAACACAGCCTGACCTCAGCCGAGAGGCGTCTTGTCTCCACAGTGAAGTGACAGCCCTCCCCCCAGACCACATGGCAACTCAGAACTGCGGGGCGTGCGGCCTGCGGCGGGCATGCAGGTGGGAGAGATCGGGCACCAGGGAGTCAGGAGGATTCCTGCCGCTCAGCCCCTGAGTCTTGTGATGCCGAAACTCAAGAGCCCCCTGACTCAGCAGAATATTAATAGTCCTGGCGGGCTCCCAGGGGGCCGGCTCTGCCAGGGGCCGGGGCCGGAAGACAGGCTCTCAGCCCTGTGGCCTGGGACCTCCCTCCCCATGTCCCCAGCTGGTCCCATAGCTCCAGCTTATTCCCCAGGCCCTCCTGATCCCCTTCCATCCCCCCCTACTCTCCTGGAAATGATTCCCAGGAGGAAACCCCTCCCCACCGCTGGGCACACGTGGGCAAAGCCCACTGAGGTTAAAGAGACCATCTAGAAGGGACCCAGAAGGAAAGATGGGGCCAAAATGCACGAGGACAGGGGACAGAGGGCAGGGGCCAACTGTTGGGGCTCTGAGGTCAGAGCTGAGTTCACACTCCTTTTCTCCCACTCACCACGAGGGGACCCGAAACAGACCCTTTAACGGAGCCTTAGTTTCTTAATCTGTAAAAGCACCTCCTCCTGGATCTGCAGTGAGGACCCAAGGAGGTAGTTGTCACAGAGGGCCTATCTTGGGAACGACAGATCCTTCTCACCTGTCACCACCACATCGGGTGCGGGTCCCCACTGACAGCTAGCTGGTCAGGTCTGGCCTGGGGTTCGGTCCCACCGTGCCCCCTAGTGGGAAGATGTGGTTATTGCAGGGTGTGTGGGCTTCTCTGCTTTCCGAGCCCCTAGAGTCTAAAATGTGCCCTTTCTGACAAAGTTAAGTTCACCATCTCTTATGCACAGGAGGTCAGGCAAAGAGGAAGGAGACCCACTCCCTTCCCTTTGAAGTTCACAGAACAAGGCCACCTGATGTGGCATCAATGACCTTCGTCAAGTCCTGTCCTGGGTCCTGCTCCCTGTAGCCTGGACAAGTCACAACCTCCTGATCTTCAGAGACCTCATCTGTACATGGGCCATGGAGCCCAGGAGGCAGGCATTCGGGAAGCGGTGGTGACCAGGTGTCCCCCGGCAACTGGGGGCCCTGACAGTTGCAGATTCAGAGTAAGCATGGCTTGGAGCCCGCGGCGCGGGGGTGGGGGGGGGTCCCTTTCGGCGGCGGCTGGAGTGGAACATTTGCTCACAGCCGTCCCTGCCCGTCTTCTCCAGGCCTCCCAGCACCTCCTGCTCCCCCCTGAGGCTGAGCACCCCGTGTCCTTAAATGAATGTCCGTTTGCTGAGGATCCTCTAGGCGGGGGGTTGGGGGAGGCTGCGTCTCATGGAAACAGTCTGCATTCTTGGTCTCCACCGTTCCCCCGCCCCAGGAAAACCCTTTCTGACTCTGGAGCTGTCCAGAACGGAATCAGAGCCAGTGAGCCACAGGCCACATGGGCGCTGAGCCCCCGGGGAGCACGGCGTGTCCCATGACCACACGGAGTGGGCAGCGAGCTCCCGTCGGGGCTCTGCAGCGCGGTAGCCACTGGGCCCATGTGGGAGCTAAGTCCACTGGGTAAAGAGCCAAACTGGTGGAACCCCGCTGTCTCTTCCAACCCAGAGAGGCTCTATTTCTTCCAAACTAATTTATACTAGCTTATTTTTAACAAGGTCATGAAAGAATGGAGTTTAAAAAGAAAAAAGGGGGTGCCTGGGTGGCTCAGTCGGTTCAGCGTCCAACTTCGGCTCAGGTCATGATCTCATGGTTCGTGGGTTTGAGCCCTGTGTCGGGCTCCGTGCTGACAGCTCAGAGCCTGGAACCTGCTTCGGATTCTGTGCCTCCCTCTCTCTCTGCCTCTTTCCCACTCATCCGTTTCTCTCTGTCTCAATAATAAATAAAAAACATTTAAAAATTTAAAAAGAAAAGAAAGAAAAAGCACGTGAGAAGCTTTATCCTGGAATATAGCTGCCCCCCTTTCTCCACCTTCGCAGGCCATTTCCCCTGCGACACGTCCCTCAGGCTTCCAGCTGCTTCCCAGAGCAGAACCCTCCATCTTTTCTACAACCACGTTGGCCCAGGTCCTTCGTGATTTATCAGTTTCAAACACTAGCTATTAGCTTCCTGCCATGGTTCATAAAGGCTCTCCCCTTGCTTACCTCACCCCTCCTTGCACACCTGCCCTGCGTTCCCCCAAAGTGCTTACACTCAACTCCCCAAAGTGTTTCCATCACAAGTTTGGTTAAAAAAATAACCAGAGTTTATCACGAGGATGCAACTGCTGAACCAAAGATTTCGCTGAGATCCAGTCTTCAGCCGACAGGGGCGCCTGGCTGGCTCGGTCAGTAAGTGTGTCACTTGATCTTGGGGTCATGAGTTGGATCTCGTGTTGGGTGTACAAATTTCTTTAAAAAAAAAAAAGCAGACCCCTGCGTGGCTCAGTCGGTTGATCATCCAATTTCAGCTCAGGTCATGATCTCGTGGTTCATGAGTTTGAGCCCCGCGTTGGGCTCTGTGCTGACAGCTCAGAGCCTGGACCCCACTTCAGATTCTGTGTCTCCCTCTCTCTCTGCCTCTCCCCTGCTTACTCTGCCTCTCAAAAAATAGATAAAAAACATAAAAAAATTAAAAAAAATTTTCTTGGGGCGCCTGGGTGGCTCAGTCAGTTAAGCCTCCGACTTCGGCTCAGGTCAGATCTCACATTCGTGGGTTCGAGCCCCGCGTCAGGCTCTGTGCTGGCAGCTGGCTCAGAGCCTGGCTCCTGCTTCCAGTTCTGTGTCTCCTTCTCTCTCTGCCCCTCCCCCTCTATGCTCTGTCTCTCTCTGTATCAAAAACAAATAAAACACTTAAAAAAATTTTTTTAATTTTTTCTTAATGTACCTCATGTACCCCTGGCTTCCTTCCTTCCCAGGCGTGACACACAGAGTGAGTTTTACATTGCTGGGTCGGTAACCGCATCCCCGCATCCCCGGTTTGCCCCGGTCCAAAGCGGATGCTCCATCAATAACTATTCTCACACAGTCGGGTTTATTTTCTCCATGAATCATTCTTAAGTGAGTCACCTCACCTCGGAGACCGTATCATCTCTGGAGACTCACAGGAATTAAGAAGTCATGCTCTGGTCCTTCCCCAGCGAAGCAGGGTCCGGCAAACGCCTCGAAGCAGAGCCGTGGGGAATGCATCCATGACAGCCACCTGCCTCGCGGTTTGTGCCAATACATGTGCCCTCGGCCACCCTTTCTGCCCAGCCTGCCAGTAATATTTGTTGATGAAGAAATACATTTAAAAAAGGAGGGGGAACAGGGGTGCCTGGGCGGCTCCAGCGCTGAGCCTCAGAGTCTTGATTTTGGCTCAGGTGATGATCTCCTGGTTTCAAGAGGTCGAGCCCCGTGTTGGGCTCACTGCTGTCCGTGCAGAGCCTGCTTGGGATTCTGGCCCCTCTCCCTCTCTCTCTGCCTCTCCCCTGCTTGTGCTGTCTCTTTCTCTCTCTCAATAAATAAATAAACTTTTAAAAAAGGAAATAGAGGGACGCCTGGTTGGCTCAGTCTGTTAAGCATCCAACTACGGCACAGGTCATGATTTCGTGGTTCGTGGGTTCTAGTCCCGCGTCAGGCTCTGTGCTGACAAATCGGAGCCTGGAGGCTGGTTAGGATTCTGTGTCTCGTTCTCTCCCTGTCGCTCCTCCACTCATGCTTTGTCTCTATCTTAAAAATAAATGAACATTAAATTTTTTTTATTTTTTAAATGTTTTATTTATTTTTGAGAGAGAGAAAGAGCATGAGCAGGGGAAGGGCAGAGAGAGGGAGACACAGAATCTGAAGCAGGCTCCAGGCTCCGAGCTGTCAGCACAGAGCCCGACGTGGGGCTCAAACCTAGGAACCACGAAATCATGACCTGAGCCGTAGTTGGGTGCTTAACAGACTGAGCCACCCAGGCAGACCTAAGAAAAAATTTTAATAAAAATAAAAAAGGAAACAGAAGAAATACATTTTGGTTCTTTGCTAATGTTTCTTTATTTTTTGTTACAGTTTTCACCACAGTTTATCACAGCAGGAAGAACAAAGGTTTCCCAGTGGTACTTAAATTTCTGCTTTTGCTATTAAGAAACCTCAGAGAAAGACTTCAAACAATGTATCACTAAATTTACAGAAATCTTGGGGAAGGAATACATTGAGTATGACACAGCTTTTAACACTCTTGGAAAAGCTGTTGAGGTTTGTCTCCACATTTGACTTGCACATGTTTTGTGACTTGGGATGACTCAATATCATATAGCCTAGTGTTAGATAGATCTCAAGGCCAATTCTATGCCCAAGGTCAGGTCTTCCATTTACAGAGACTGGCTGGGGTTGCCTGGGTGGCGCAGTTGGTTAAGCGGCCGACTTCAGCTCGGTTATGATCTCGCAGGCTGTGGGTTTGATCCCCGCATCGGGCTCTGTGCTGACAGCTCGGAGCCTGGAGACTGCTTTGGATTCTGTGTCTCCCTCTCTCTCTGTCCCTCCCCCGCTTGCTCTCTGTCTCTCAAAATAAGATAAATACAAAAAAAATTAATAAAAAGACTGGCTGGGGCACCCAGCTGGCTCAGTCAGTGGAGCGTGTGACTCTTGATCTTGGGGTCATGAGTTTGAGCCCCATGGTGGGTGTAGAGATTACTTAAAAATAAAATCTTGGGGCGCCTGGGTGGCTCAGTGGGTTGAGTGTCCAACTATTGATATCGGCTCAGGTCATGATATTGTGGTTCCTGAGATGGAGCCCCACATCCCCACTGTCGGTGTGGAGCCTGCTTGGAATTCTCTCTCTGTCCCTCTCCTGCTCTTTCTTTCTCTCTTTCTCTCTGTCAAAATAAATATTTAAAAAATTAAGAAAATAAAATCTTAACACAATAAAAAATAAAAAATGGACTGGCTGAAACCCCCATCTCAAATAGTCTTCTGGATTAATTCAAGCCCTAAGACAGGGCAAAGGGCCCACGGCCCTGCCATCTTCTTACCGTATCCCACTCCCCCCCTCAGCTACTCCGCTTCTTTCTAGATGGCTCCATTGTTCTTTTATCGCTGTATTGAGGTGAAAGTGATGGACAGACAACTGCATGTGTAAAGTGCACAGTTTAAGGGGCGCCTGGGGTGCTCAGTCAGTTAAGCATCTGACTTTAGCTCAGGTCGTGATCTCATGAACTGTGAGTTCAAGCCCCGCATCGGGCTCTGCGCTGACAGCCTGGAGCCTGCTTTGGAGTCTGTGTCTCCTTCTCTCTCTGCCTTTCCCCCGCTCATGATCTGTCTCTCTCAAAAATAAACATTAAAAAATTAAAGAAAAGTAAAGTGTACAGTTTGATGTGTGGTGGTGCAATTGTTTTTAAATTTATTTATTTTGAGAGCGAGCAAGAGAGAGAATGCATAGGGTAGGGGCAGAGAGAGAGAGGGAGACAGAATCCGAAGTAGGTTTTGTGGTATCGGCGCAGAGCCCAACACAGGGCTTGATGCCATGAACCGTGGGATCATGACCTGAGCTGAAATCGAGAGTCCAATGCCTAACCGATCGACCCACCCAGGCGCCTCAGGCAGATGTGTTTTGATGTATATATACGTCGGTTAAACCACCACATCTGTCCACCACCCCTCCTCCGCCTCCACAGGTTTGCTTGAGCCCCTTTGTCACCCTCCTTCCCTCCCCGACCATCTCCAGGCAACCACTGATCCATCACTATGGATCCGTCTGCATTTTCTAGAATGTTCTATAAATTGGCTCACATGTCATGTACTCTTTGGTTTCTTTCATTCAGCCTACTTATTCTGAGATTCAGAAACATTGAGGGCATCGACAAGTCCTTGGCTTGTGGCCCGTCTTCCACCTTCAGAGAGCATCCCTCCAGCTCGTGCTCCGGGGCTCCGCCTCCGACCCCACCCCCGCCTCGCTCTTCTAAGAACTTGTGTGACCATGGGTCTGCCCAGATGACCCAGGCTGATCTCCCGTCTCCAGATCCTTAACTTAATCAGATTGTCTGCAGCATCATGTACAGTAACGATTAGAGGTTCTAGGGATCAGGACAGGGGTATTTTTTGGGAGCCACTGACTCTTGATCTTGGGATTGTGGGTTCAAGCCCCACATTGGGTGTAAAGATTACTTAAAAAATAAAATCTTTTTTGGGTCACCTGGGTGGCTCAGTCGATTGAGCATCCGGCTTCAGCTCAGGTCATGATCTCATGGTTCATGGGTTTGAGCCCCGCATCGGGCTCTGTGCTGACAGCTCAGAGCCTGGAGCCTGCTTCCGATTCTGTGTCTCCCTCTGTCTCTGACCCTCCTCTGCTCACGCTGTCTCTCTCTCTCTCTCTCAAAAATAAATAAAACATTAAAAAAAAGAATTTCTTCTAAAAAAATAAAAATAAAATCTTTTTTAAAAAATCATATCTTTTTTTTAATTTTTAAAAATGTTTTATTTATTCTTGAGAGAGAGAGAGACAGAGAGAGAGAGACAGAGACAGAGCACGAGCAGGGGAGAGGCAGAGCAAGATAGGGGCACGATTGTAAGCCCGCTCCAGACTTGGAGCTGTCAGCACAGAGCCCGATGCGGGGCTCAAACTCCTAAGCCATGAGATCATGACTTGAGCTGAAGTCAGACACTCAACTGTGTGCGCCTCCCAGGCATCCCTAAAATATCATACTCTTAAACCGGAAGTAAGCAGGAAAAAAAGATCTCTGGGGGCAAGAAATCACCATCACAAAGATCTTATGCTAAATTATCTTTAAAAAATACAATTCATGACAAACTTATTCGATTTCTTAGCCCAAAGCATTTTATCAGCCACACCAATAGGGATAAGCGTGGAAAGAGTAGGGTTGGAGAAATGAATTATTTGAGTCAGACTTTGGCCACAAGTCTGGCAGCCTGATATTAAGGTAATAGTAATCCAAAAGATAAGACAGAATTTTATTAAAATACAGGATGATAATAAGTATTCATACTAGTGCTAAGCGGTCAAGAAAAGGTTAACTACATCCAAGATTCTCTATTTAAAGATTTTTTTATGGGTGCCTGGGTGGCTTAGTGGGTTAAGCCCCAGACTTCGGTTCAGGTCATGAAGTCATGGTTTGTGAGTTCAAGCAACGTGTCAGGCTCTGTGCTGAAGCTCAGAGCCTGGAGCTGCCTCAGATCCTATGTCTCCTTCTCTCTCTGCCCCTCCCCTGCTTGCCCTCTGCCTCTATCTTTTTGTCTCTCTCTCTCAAAAATAAACATTAAAAAACATTACTGTTCATGAGTTCGAGCCCCATATCAGGCTCTGAGCTCTCAGTGCTTTGGATCCCATCTCCCTCTCTCTCTCTGCCCCTCCCTTGCTGGCATGCTCTTTCTCTCTCAAATAAATAAATATAAAAAACAATAAATAAGACTTATTTAAAACACACAAAAAACTTTGGAATTTAAAGGGCTTTGGAATTTAAAGCATCTGGCTTCGGCTCAGGTCATGATCTCACGGTTCGTGGGTTCCAGCCCCGCGTTGGGCTCTGTGCTGACAGCTAGCACAGAGCCTGGAGCCTGCTTTGGATTCTGTGTCTCCCTCTCTCTCTGACCCTCCCCTGTTCTCACTGTCTCTCTCTGTCTCTCAAAAATAAAGAACATTAAAAAAAATTTTTTTTAAATAAAGGGCTCATTTTGGGCATCCGGAAGGAAGGCCAACCTACGGAGAATAATTCTTCTTAAGACATTGTTTTGAAAAAGCCTGTCATATTCACAAATCGTGTGCTAACTTGTTACCATTTAACTGGTCAGGATGGACAGAGTTTATGGGATTAAAAACCCTCACATTTATAATCTTTCTCATTCATTACTGTCAACCATCTTCCTACTGGATCCATTTTGAGAAGGCAAATACTGAGATTTTAACTTAATCCTATAGAAATCATACAACATGTGCCAGGGCATAAATGGACCCTCATTCTTCGCCAGAGTCTGTCCCCTGTGTGCCGTCGTGGGGAGGGGAGTGAAATATGTGATCGACACAAATGATTGGACGCAGAGGACGCATGGGCAGTTGCTAAGTTCAAACCCTGGCTGTGTCATTTACTCGATGCACAACGGCTCAGCGTGTCCAGCTCCATTTCTTCCTTTCTCCGGCGGGAGCAACCATCGGATCTGCTTCATAGGATTATCGTAAGGATTTAACAAACTAAAGCATGAAAAGCGCTTGCAACGTGCCTGAATGCACATTGAGAGGAGTATCTGTTGGCGTAGTTAGTACTAATTATGATTGTTAGTATTTCAGCACAGATACCCCCTGCTGGTTCTGAAGAACACAATGAACTTTTTATTTAGCAACTTGACCTAAGTACGAATTCCAGGCGATTTTTGGGTAATCCTCTCCTGACAGAATGATCTCATGTGCTTTTTTACCACCCTAGAAAATGTAAATGATCTGGAATGCTCTTAATGACCTGATTTGGGAACACTGTCAAGTCGACTCGAAGGAAGAATGCTGTTCAGGTCAGGTCGCCTTCGTGGCCCTCCTGTATATGCATGAGCCTCGCCGTTTCCGGGGGTCTCTTGGAGATTCGATCATGCAAGTGATGGACTCAGGGGACTTCACTTCTTAGTATCATCACGTCCTTTTCGGGGTCTGCTACCCCGTTCAACAAGCTGAAGGTAGTCTTTGCAGGGTTTTCACAGAAAAGCAAGCGTCAGCTTATTAAGTATAATCAAGTGGAACCGCGCGTAGGATCTCCCATTACCTTCCCATTAACATGGAAACTGCCTAATTTTCTGGCTGTTGCCATTCTTGCCACCGCCTGTCTTTGTCACGCACGAAGCACTCTCTGAGTCACGAAGAACCTCCCACAGGCCTGCAGGAAAACCTCGACTCAGAAACCCAGTCTGATGTCTCCTGGGCCTCCGGCATCTCACAGATAACAATCTTGATGCAGGAAAACATTCGGCTTTTTGTCGTGATGGATTTCTTTCCTGTAACTTCAACAACCTGAGGACGATCTCTGCAAGAAAAGCTCGTTCCCACAGATGTTCCTTCTTCTTGCACCAAAGTTATGTCCGGGACAGGGTTTATTTGCCCACAAGTCACGGAGCTTCGACAGAAGCAGCTGTGCGCCCATTTCCGCTGGTTGCCTTTCTCCTGGATCCTTCTCCCTTGGCCAAATGTCTTCAATCCCCCTTCCCCCCACACTTGGCTCTTGAGAGGAGTCTGAGCGCTGAGAGGCTCGCTGTCGGCAATCAGCTTCTTGCTGGGTTTCTTCCAGTTCCCTTGCTCACGGACCTCTGGTGCTGCAGACGCTCTACACCTGTTGGGTCAGATTCAATTTCCTGCAACTGCTCCTGACCGGTCCTGTGCGTCTATCTGCTGAGCAAAAGCCTCCGGTCCTGGCTTCCGAGCCCTGAGGCTTCCCAGGCCTGGTGGCAAGCCCGGGGACCTTGCTAGGTGTCGTGTGTCGACCATGACACCTGGTGTCACTGCATCTCCTCCACCGGAGGCGCAGCCCGCACCTCGGTCCTCCGCGGCCAGGCGGCCACACCCCGCATCGCCTGCGGCCCGGGCCCTCCTAGCCCCTCATGCCTCAGGCCTCTCCACCGGACCTGCTCCCAGACCCCTGGGGCCTGGGGACCGTCCCCGTGCCACCGCCCAACGACTAGCACCCGAAGTGAGAACACCCATCTGGAGCCAGCAGACCCCCTGGGGTCGCAGCCTCCTAGACGTAACGGGGCAAATCCTGCCCCCCGCCAGAGCACTTCGTCCAATCGACGCTGGCCACCGGCTGAGAGGCAGCAACTTTGTCCAATTGCGTCTCACCGACCCCCCCTCCAGGGAGGCTCGCCTAATCACAAGGTGAAGCAGCCAATGACGCCTCCTGGAGGAACACGGAAGGCGGGGAAAAGAGAAGGGGTGTGGCCACAGGCCCCGCCTTCCACGCCGAAGGAGAGGTGGTGCGCCTGCGTGAGGGAGCCTGGGGCAATAAGGCGGAGGCGGTACCTAAGGTGGGTGTCTGCTCCTCGTCTTTGCAAGATTCTTTTAAAACCGCTTGTCTTACTGTGACAGCTAGTTTAATTAAAACCAAATTTATTGCACCGATCCACTTATCCAAGCACTGCCCGTGACATTTTCTATTTATATTTATTCTTTTTTAAAAACTTTTTAAATCTCTATTTATTTTTGAGAGAGACACACACAGACCGTGAGGAGCAGAGAGGCAGGCACAGAATCCGAAGCAGGCTCCAGGCTCTGAGCTGTCTGCACAGAGCCCTACACGGGGCTTGAACCCACAAACCGTGAGATCATGACTCGAGCTGAAGTCTCACACTTAACCTACTGAGCCACCCAGGCGCCCCTATTTATGTTAATAAAAAAGACAAAAACAAAACCCACAGCATATTACATTTTACTAATATGTATTATAAACATTGGTCCTCGCGCCAGGGTCAAACTGTATAACAGGTATGAGTATAGTGTAATTATCTCTGATTTTTTTTTAAGAATAAAAATAAGCATGAATAGAAGGATCTTGTTTACCACTCGAACCCCAGTGGACCAGCTGGCATCCTCCCCAGGGTACTAGCGCCTCACTTCGGAGACTCCACTCTAGAACAATTTCTTTTGTTGTCTGTAAAGAGGTAGGAAAGGGGTAAATGTGTCAGTAGACTTTGGAGACAGACCACCTGGTTGGAGCCCTGTGCCTGCCGCATACTTGCAGAGTGATTTCAGCCAAGTCACTAAACCTCTCTGTGCAATTTCCTCATCTTTAAAATAAGAGTATTAACAGTTCCTAATAGGGTTCTTGTGAGAATTGAATGAGTTACTATGAAAGTGCTTAGGACAATGTCTAACCTACAGTCAGCACTTAACCAATGATAGTGGTGTTGAGGGGGTGGCCCTAGTCTCAGACCAGGTAGGGGCTCCCCAGTGTCATCCGTCCTTTCCTTAAAAAATTTTTTTGATGTTTATTTATTTAAAAAAATTTTTAATGTTTATTTATTATTGAGACAGAGAGAAACAGAGCATAAGTAGGGGAGGGGCAGAGAGAGAGGGAGACACAGAATCCAAAGCAGGCTCCAGGCTCTGAGCTGTCAGCTGTTGGGGGCTCGAACCCACGAACCATGAGATCATGACCTGAGCCAAAGCTGGACACTCAACCGACTGAGCCACCCAGGCACCCCAATTATAGGTTTTGAGTTGAAAAGATCAGATTCCAAAATGATTCTACAGCATGAATGAGCCTTTCACCTCCTAAAATTTATGAAAGCTTTCTTTTTTTATAAATTTTTTAAATGTTTTATTTATTTTTGATACAGAGAGAGACAGAGCATGAGAGGGGGAGGGGCAGAGAGAGAAGGAGGCACGGAACACGAAGCAGGCTCCAGGCTCTGAGCTGGCTGTCAGCACAGAGCCCGATGCGGGGCTCGAACCCATGAACGTGAGATCTGACCTGAGCCGAAGTTGGAGGCTTAACTGACTGAGCCCCCCAGGCGCCCCTCATGAAAGCTTTCTAAGCCTCAGTTTCTCTTCTGTGAATGAGAGCTGATGTGAAGGTAAAATGACAAGGTGCATGTAACCTCTTCAGCACAGTGTCTGACATTTATGAGATGTTCATTCAGTAAATAAGACCTGTAAGAGAGACTGTTCTGTGGTCAGCAATTCCCACTTCCTTCTCCAAGGGCCCCGCTAGACGAATTCCCAGCCTCCCATGCAGTCACGCGGGGCGCCTTGTCTGCCCATCTGATAGTGATGGTGGAATCAGAACAAGGCAGGTCCCTGAACCCCTGCAGCGCCTCTTGGAACAGAGCAGCTCCACCAGGAAAACACTTGGGAGGAAAATAAAAAACAAACTTTGATTGTGTGCGGGGTTGTTTGTGACTGTCAGAGGTCAACCGAATACATGGTCATTTGTATTATTCCTGTAATATTATTACTTACTTTACTTTCTTCTTCTCCCGCAGCACTTCTGGTTTAAAGCCACAAGATTAATCATACTTTTTGACGGTGTGTTGTTTGGTGAGGGCATTTTGAATGTATTCGACGAGATTGGAAGCCCCTCTCGGAGCTCTGTATCTTTTCTGTGCCTTCCCCCCAGCCCTGTGCCTCACATTCACAGAACCTAGTTCCTCCGGCAATCCCTGTGCAGTGATGAGAGTGGTAAGTGTCTACGGGTGGGCACAAGACTTGTTTCCTACTTCACGGACATCTTTTTCAACCTACTTTCCCCTCCCCTCCTTTTTTTTATGGATTCCTTTGTTCATCCATTCACTCATTGACTTTGCAAATATCTGTTGAGTTCTTACTCTGTGCCAGGCACCGTATGAGACTCCGAAGCATAGCTCTGGACATGCAAACACCATCTAGTCCACTGGATCTTACAGTCTAATGCGCAAGGAAGACAAGCAAAGAGTTTCATTGATGTAAAACACTGGCCCATGAACTTCATAAACATTGTATGTCTTGTAAGTCATGGCATCCCTGGGCCTGGTGCTGACCAAGTGATAGAGGTAAGAAGACTGGTTGGTCCTGGGGCGCCTGGATGGCTCAGTCGGGTGAGTAACCAACTTCGGCTCAGGTCATGATTTCGCAGTTTGTGGGTTTCGAGCCCCGCATCGGGCTCTGTGCTGACAGCTCAGAGCCCAGAGCCTGTCTTCAGATTCTATCTCCTTCTCTCTCTGCCCCTACAGCGTCGTGCTCTGTCTCTCTCTATCAATAATAAATAAATGTAAAAAAATTAAAAATAAAAAAGAAGGCTGATCCTCTGGCAGTTTGGAGGTGGGCACCCACAGGGAAGTGTTCCTGAAGGAAGTGATGGCCAAACTGAGGCCTGAGGATTGAGTAGGATTTGCCTAGGCCAAGGAGATTGTGTGGGCAAGGGGGAGTTTATTCTAGGGAGAGAGCACAGCTACTAAGTCTGGAGGGGAGAGAAAGCCATGGCTCTGGAAAGTGAGGAGGTAGAGAGAAGCCTGGAGAGGTCAGGAGGAGCCAGAGTATATTCTGGAATGCCAAGGAATATGGCCAAAGGCGTGAATGCCTGGTAAGGCCTCCAGCTGGTATCTCACTGGTTCATTCCTCCCTTGGAAAGGATAGGAATGACAGGGGAGTGACTCAGCTCAGCCTCTCAGGGCTGGGACAGGGGCTAAGCACCTGGGAAAAGCCACCACTTGCCACTATGGAAGAACTTTAGCAGGTGTAGACCCTGACCTGTGGGGACACAGCCCAGGGAAGCCAATCACCTCATTATTCTTGTTGCATTTTAATTTCCACACCTGGGCCCCGCTGGCATGTCCTTCCCCCTCCCCCTGCCCCCGGCTCTTGTTTGTGTCAGGTGCTCCGCTGGGATTGTGAAAACCCAGCCCTCGTGAGAAGGCACTCACTGTGATCACGGCTCGTCATTCTTAATATACCTTTCTTTTTTAATGTTTTATTTATTTTTGAGAGAGAGAGAAAGCGTGAGCAGGGAGGGTCAGAGAGAGAGGGAAACACAGAATCTGAAGCAGGCTCCAGGCTCTGAGCTGTCAGCACAGAACCTGACTCACGGCTGGAACCCACGAACCGTGAGATCATGACCTGAGCCAAAGCCGGACACTCAACTGACTGAGCCACCCAGGCGCCTCTTAATATACCTTCTTTAAAGGAGCCTGGGGGGCTCAGTTGGTTGACCATCTGACTTCAGGTTAGGTCATGATCTCTCGGTTCTTGAGTTCAAGCCCTGCATCGGGCTCGCTGCCGTCTGTGCAGAACCTGCTTCGGATCCTCTGTCTGCCCCTCCCTCCCCCACTTGTGCATGCGTGCGCTCTCTCTCTCTCAAAATAAATAAACGTTAAAAATATATATATACCTGGGGTGCCTGCGTGGCTCAGTCGGTTAAGCATCCAACTCTTGGTGTAGGCTCAGGTCATGATTTCATGGTCTGTGGGTTCAAGCCCTGCATGGGGCTCTACACCGTCAGCGCGGAGCCTGCTTGGAATTTTCTCTCTCCCTCTCTCTCTGCCTCTCCCCCACTCATGCTTTCTGTCTCTCTCTCAAAATAAATAAACTTAAAAATAATTTTTAAAATAAAAACAATACACCTTCTTTAGACCAGCCTTGTGCTCAGCTGTTCACCTGCTGGCCCAGGTGAATCGGACCATGTGTCATCGTTGAGTTTGTTGGTTCTGGGAAGGTAACAATAAATAGATTCATACAGAAAGCCTCGTTACTCAAACTTATTTACAAAATTTCCTTAAACTTTCCTTTAACTATTTTCCTATTTTTTCCTTGATCTAACTTATGACCAAAGCTTTTGCTGCCGAACGGGTTGAGTTTGGTGCAGTTGTTGAGAGGATTGGCTCTGAAATCTGACAAAACCGGTTTGACTCCTGGATCTGGTCATCCCTAGCTGTCTGGGCTTTTATCTTCTCTGAGTCTTGCTTTTCTCGCCTGTAGAATGGGGGTGTTAGATTCAATAAGACAAATGCGTATGTCAAATGCGTAGCACATCGTTTGGCATGGTAGGGTAAGCCAGTGTTCAGGATTCAGGGGGCACCTGGGTGGTTCAGTTGGTTAAGCATCTGACTTCGGCTCAGGTCATGATCTTGCTGTTGGTGGGTTCGAGCCCTGCCTCTGGCTCTCTGCTGTCAATGAAGAGCCTGCTTTGGGTCCTTGGTTTCCCTTTCTCTCTGTCTCTGTCTCTCCCTGCCCTTCCCCCGCTTGTCCTCTCTTTCTCTCTCAGATAAAAGATGTTTATTGAGCCCCTACTATGAGTCATATGCTCCATAAATAATTCAAAGTGAGCCTGCTTCTTCTGGGTGGATTTATGTTCTGCTTCTAAATTATCATTAAGGAAATGCATTTAAACGGGTAGTTTTCAAAGTGTGGTCTGCAGACTCCGGGGGGGTCACTATGATCTCAGGACCCACAAGTGTGAACGTTCTTGTCAAGATAGTACTGAGACATGATCTGCCTTTCTTACCGTGTGAATGTTTTTGCACGGACGGCACAGGAGCGTCAGTTGGGAAAACAGCTGGTGACCCGAGGCGGTCGCCCCAAGCTGCACGAGTGACCACTGCATTCTTCAGCGGCCGCTTCTTGCAGGAAAAAAAAAAGTTCTATTCGAGAGTCATCTATTGATGACCATGGCCTTGAGTCACAATCATTTTATTAAATCTCGACCCTTGAGGACAAACCTTTACAGTATTTTGTCTGACAAGAGGAGAAGTGCCCAGAAGGCGCTTTTCGGACATATACCGGAGTACAGTCCTGTCTCCAAGGACAGTGCGTGGAGGATGGAGTCGCCAGCTGAAGGGGACCACCATTTTTATCCGACAAACGATGGTGATTCAGACCGGACAGATTTGTTTTTGAAAGTGAACAAAGGGAGCCTGTCCTTTCAAGGAAGGCAACTGCCAGGATTCGTTGCCACCGATTCAATTTGAAACTGCAGGCCAAAGTTAGAATTTTGGAAAACTTATGGGGCGCCTGGGTGGCTCAGTCGGTTGAGCGTCAGGCTTCGGCTCAGGTCAAGATCTCACGGTTCGTGAGTTCCAGCCCCGCATCGGGCTTTCTGCTGACAACTAGCTCAGAGCCTGGAGCCTGCTTTGGATTCTGTGCCTCTCTCTCTCTCTGACCCTCCCCTGCTCACACTGTCTCTGTCTCTCTCAAAAATAAATAAAACGTTAAAAAAAATAGAAAAAATGAATTTTGGAAAACTTGTATCAGCCATTGTGAGCTTGACAGTTTCCTAGTTCATTTCTAAGATTTGGTGGTGAGATGAACAAATGTGATTTGGAAGAGCCGTCTGATGAACTATTTACCATATTAAAACTCTGCCTGAGTCCGTGAATCCGTCTTTTCCAAATGACCAACGCACCTTATTACAGCATGAGTGAAGGATCCGCTGAAAGGGAAAGATAGACCAGTGGATTTTGAGATCACAGAGTAAGAAAAGTTCATTGTCACGGTTTCAGCTTCAGCATTGCCATGGAGAAATGAAAACTCCTCGAGTTCGGGTGCGCTGTTAAAGAATCATATCCTGATGGTCGGCAAAGGCTGTTGAAAGAGCCCTCTCTTCTCCAGCAGTGTGCTAATGTCAGGCTGCATTTTCTTTATATAGATCAACCAAAAGACCATCGCGATAGGCTGATTTCAGAAGTAGTTATGAGAATCCAGCTGTTTTCCATGAAGCCAGACATTAAAGAGATTTCTAAAGAAAAAATGTTAATGCCAATTTCTTGGTAAGAAAAAAAATGGTGTTTTAGAAAAATAGAATTATTTTCATAAAACTGTAGTATATATGTTAACATGTAATGGGTTTATTGTTATTTTAAGATAAATGATATTTAAAAATTTTCTGTTTTGAGTTTTAATATGGTAAATAGAGATGGTTATAACCCACATGGGGTTATGTGACGATTGAAAAGGAATTCTGGTACCAAGAGGGTTTAAAGGCACTGAGTTAGACTGTTTACCAAGTGCTGTAAACGGTTCGGTGCATTTCACGAATAGTGTCTGAGCACCTTACATCCAGCCAAGGCGATAGCTGGTGTGAACCGCCGGTCCCTCAGTCTCTAACTGCCACTACGGAGTCCAAAGCCACCTTGCTTCAAAAATCCTAAGCTTCTAGGGTGTCTGCCTTTGGCTCAGGTCATGATCTCACAGTTCGTGGGTTCACGCCCCGCATCGGGCTCTGCGTTGGGCTCTGAGCTGACAGCACAGAGCCTGCTTTGGATCCCTCTCCCTCTCTCTCCGCCCCTCAAATGGGCTCCTCCTTCCCTCTGTGAATTCCCTCCCAGAGATTCTCACTTCACCATTCCAGAAGGAAATCCCATACCCATGAAGCAGTCACCCCCCCTGCCCTCTCCCCCGCCCCCTCCCCCTGCCCCTCCCAAACATTAATCTGCTTTTTGTTTCTATGGATTTGCCCAATCTGGAAATTTCCTATCAATGGATCACACAGGAGGTGGCCTCTGTCTCTGGCTTCTTTCTTTCAGCCTCATGTTTTCAAGATCATTTCATGTTGTAGCTTGTGAAGTCCTGCATTCCTTTTAGCGGCTAAATAATATTTCAGGATGAATCTACCACATTTTGTTTAGCCATTCATCAGCGGATGGACATTTGGGTTATTTTTACCTTTGAGCTCATGGGAATACCGCTGCGGTAGACATTCACGGATATAGTTTGTTTGAACATCTGTTGTTAATTCTTTTATTTTTAATTTTTTAATGTTTTATTTACTTTTGAGAGAGAAAGAGAGACACAGCGTGAGCAGAGGAGGGTCGGAGAGAGAGGGAGACACAGAATCTGAAGACAGGCTCCAGGCTCTGAGCTGTCAGCATAGAGCCCGAAACAGGGCTGGAACCCACGAACCGCAAGATCATGACCTGAGCTGAGGCCAGATGCTCAACCGACTGAGCCACCCAGGTGCCCCTTGTTAATTCTTTTAGATATATCTAGGAGTGGGATTCTGGGTCATAGGATGATCTTTTTTTTTAAAATTTATTTATTTTGAGAGAAAGAGAGGGAGAAAGAGAGGATCTCAATTGAGCGGGCTCTGTGCCAGCAGCGTGGAGCCCGACATGGGGCTTGAACTCACAAATGGTGAGATCATGACTTGACTCAAAACCAAGAGGTGGATGCTTAACGGACTGTCCACCCAGGAGCCCCTCGTAGGATAATTAATTCTGTTCAGCTTTACGAGGACCCCCAGACTGTTTTCTGTAGCAGCGATACCATTTCACATCCCCACCAGCGCTGCAGGAGTGTTCCAACATCTCTCCATCCCTGTGAACCCTTGTTGTTGTCCGTCTTTTTAGATTATAGTCATCCTGGAGCCTCTGAAGGTACATCTCATGGTGGTATTGACTTGTGTTTCCCAGGTAGCTAACGATGCTGGACATCTCTTCATGTACCAGTGGGCCATCTGTGTCTCTGGAGAAATGTCTGTTCCAGTCCTTTACCCACTTTGTCATTGGGTTGTTCGTCTTTTTGTCTTTGAGTTGCAAGTGTCATTTTATATATTCTGGAGATCAGACCCTTATCAGGTATTTTGGCTTACAAATATTCCCTCCCATCCTGTGGGCTGTCTTATCTCTTTCTCTTTTTTTAATGTTTTTTTATTTTTATTTTTTACATTTTATTTATTTTTGAGATACAGAGCGTGAACAGGGGAGGGGTAGAGAGAGAAAGAGACACAGAATCCGAAGCAGGCTCCAAGCTCTGAGCTAGTGGTCAGCACAGAGGCTGATGTGGGGCTTGAACCCATGAGATCATGACCTGAGCCGACATCGGATGCCCAACTGCCTGAACCACCCAGTTACCCTGTCTTCTCTCTTTCTTGATGTCAAGTTAGATTTGGAGATCTATTCTTTCTCTAGTACCCACATTTCTGAGATCGGGGCCACAGAAGACAAGAGTTGATAACGAAATCCCCTGCCAACGACCCTCCGGGGCTCCGCGTTGAGGAAGGCAACGAAGGGGCTCGCCTGGAGGGAAGCATGGCCGGCTGGTGCCTGCCATTCCCCATCCGTTATTTGGGAGTCCCTGGCTCTTCCCTTCTTTACTGTGCCTTCTCAAATCCCACCCTTCAATCATTTTTCGCTGCTTTCTTCTCAGCGGAAGTTGCTAAGTTTTAAATCTTTCCCTCAGTCTTCTTTTATTTTCGGTCTTGGCTCCTTTCCTCCGTCTCCCCAGTGGGATAAAGAGGCAAATTTGTAAGAATTCCATGTCATGGGAACAGGTGTCGGGGTTCTCTGCCCTGGGCTGTCCTTGTCTGAGCCTCTCCAAGGAGACTGCATTTAGTCTGTGTGTCGGATGCTGAGACTCAGAAGCCGCCCACCGTGGTCTGAGCCCCTAGGTCTGCCCAGCCCCCGCGCCCCCCCCCTCCCCCGGCCCCTCCCGCTGTGTGCTCAGACCCACCTGTTGTATTTTTAGCTCAGGGCTCCCGTCCCTACTGGAATGCACAGTCCCTGGGATGGGGCCACTTTCCCAAGGGCTCCCAGCCAGCCTCTGGGCCCCTCCCACTGCCCAGGCATTCCCACCTCCAGGCCTTTGTTCTGGGCCCATGCCGCTGGAATGTTCTCGCCCAGTCTCTTCTGATGCAACCCCTCTCTTCCTTCCAAGCCAGCCATCAACAACACCTGCACCAAGAAGGCTCCTCAGTCTCTGCAGCTGTGATCCGTTTCTCCCTGGACCATCCCTCTTCTCTCTGCCCCCATTCCGAGGACTGAAATGGGGCCTCACGCTCTCTCTCATTAGTACAGTGCCCTTTGGAGAACAGGTGCAGTGAATCTGAAAGCAGGGCCCTTCCAGGAATCCTGGGGCACATGGTGGCTGCGCGAGTTGCAGACCTCACGTTCCTGGAGTATGTGAGCTGTGGGCGTGTCACCTGGTGTCCTGCAGTCCTGGGCCACCAGGAAGCACCAGGCCAGAACCAGGCCATGGTGATTCGGACCTCAGGCGGGTGCCCGGCAGGCGGTGAGAGCCGGATAAATCAGTGTTTATTGTTGTAGTTTTGTTTGTTTTTAATGCCCCTTAATTTGGGAGTTTCTTGAGTGTAGGGATAGTGTATTTCTCTTCTCACCAGTTTCTCAGCACTCTGACTGGCCTGGCCCTGATCGATCTCAGTAAACATTATTATTATTATTATTATTATTATTTTTGCTGTTGGATGGAATGCGATTATTTATTTTTGAGAGAGAGGGAGACACAGAATCCGAAGCAGCTCCAGGCTCCGAGCTGTCAGCACAGAGCCTGATGCGGGGCTTGAACCCATGAACCGTGAGATCGTGACCTGAGCCGCAGTTGGATGCTTAACCAACTGAGTCACGCACAAGCCCCTGGAATGTCTTCATTAGACAGGATGGAGGACGGTTTGGCGAGGGCCTGGGATGGGGGAAAGCCAGAGGTCGGGAGGACCTGAAAGTTTATCTACAAATAATCTGCCAACCAAACTTTCCCCCCGCACACGTATGTAGCTCTTACCTTCAACAGGGGTTTATTTCCTCTCCCCCCTTGAGTCCGAGATGGCCCTGTGACTCACTCTGATCAACAAAAAAAGGCAGCAGAAGCGACACCCTGAAGACAGACACCCGTCCACTTCCTCTTTCCCTCCTTGGGAATCCAGCTGCCATGCTCTAGGAAGCCCAGACTGTTTTTCTGGAGAGAGAGGACACGGAGAATCCTGGAGGACGAGACACGTCCAGGAGGAGGAGACAGTGTGACAGCATGAGTCACCCCAGTCAGCACCCTGTGGCACAGAAACACCGTTCCCAAACCCACCAAATGGTGAGATATAATAAACCGTTTAAAGCTACGGGATTTGGGGCTGTTTGTTACGCAGCACGGATGACCGGCAAGAGAGGTTCTCGTGTCTGAGAACAGGAAGGAATGGCAGTGATAACAGACATCCCTCGAATGCCAGCCAGATGCCCGCTCCTGCCAACAGGCGGTGCGCCTAGTTCTCATTCAGTTCTCACGACACTCCTCCTCCCCAGTTTTCGGAGGCTCAGAGAGCTGCAGTCACCTGTGTAACGACACACAGTACGTGAGGACAGAGACCAATTTCACGTCTCTGACTCCAAATTCTGTACTCTTCACCAGGTCTCCTTGCTGGAGGCCAGCCCAGGGAAGGGGCACAGACCCCGACTTCCGGTTTTATCTGGGAAAGGCCTCACTGAGGAGGTGAGCTCAGAACACGCTGGGCTTCCATGGGTTGTGCAGTCGGCGTCAGTGTGCGTGCCCGTGCGCGGAGGGGCTGGTGGGGGCGTGGCTGGAAGCCTGACAAGGTCCCCGGAGACTCTCTGCCTCTGGGCTCTGTGCCTGGGCCAGCGCTTTATTTATTTATTTTTATTTTTTTTAATTTTTAATTTTTTTAAATGTTTACTTTCAAGAGGCAGACACAGAACATGAGTGCGGGAGGAACAGAGAGAGAGGGAGATACAGAATCCGAAGCAGGCTCCAGGCACCAAGATGTCAGCATAGAGCCCGATGTGGGGCTTGAACCCACAAACAGTGAGATCATGACCTGAGCCGAAGTTGGACACTTAACCAACTGAGCCACCCAGGTGCCCCTAACTTTTTATTTTTTTTAAATACATTTTTAAAAATGTTTTATTTATTTTGATACAGAGAGAGACAGAGCATGAAAGGGGGAGGGGCAGAGAAAGAAGGAGACACAGAACCGGAAGCAGGCTCCAGGCTCTGTGCTGACTGTCAGCACAGAGCCTGACGCAGGGCTCGAACCCACGAACGTGAGATCTGACCTGAGCTGAAGTTGGACGCTTAACCGACTGAGCCACCCAGGCGCCCCACTTTTTATTTTTTTAAAGAAGTCAGGTCTTTTATTTTAAAAAAATTTTTAATGTTTATTTATTTTTGAGAGAGAGAGAGAGAGAGAGCGAGAGACAGAGCGTTAACAGGGGAGGAACAGAGAGAGAGAGAAGGAGACACAGAATCTGAAGCGGGCTCCAGGCTCTGAGCTGTCAGCACAGGGCCTGACGCGGGGCTCGAACTCACAAACTGTGTGATCATGACCTGAGCTGAAGTCAGATGCTTAAAACGACTGAGCCACCCAGGCGCCCCTGGGCCAGCACTTTAAAGGCTGGCTCTGGAGTCTGGAGGACCAGAAAGGCTCTCCTAACCACAGTGATAGGATAAGCACCTGGGAACCAAGCAGTGGTAAGTGAATGTCCAGAGCCTCATTTTACTAATCTGTAAAATGGGGGTAATAATAGACCGTAACTCACAAATCCTGGTGAGGACGCTGTGATTTATGGAAAGTGAGTTTGGCTTGACACCCCCCCCCCCCCCCCGCCCCCGGCAGGAGAGCATTCTCTCTCCCAGCCCTTCTCTTAGCTCAGCTGGTGAACTTGGGGTTGTCACTATGCCTGTCTGCGTTTTGGTTTCTCCACCTGAAACTGCTCAATAAACGGTTAACTGTCCCTGACACAGCGATGACAGAAGCCAGCGAAGCTTTAGACTCTCTGTGCCACAGAGTGATTCGGAGAAGCCCTCAGGCCCCCCTTTGATGCCAGGACTGGACAGGGCACCCCCAGAGGTCAGAGTCGCAAATCCTCTCTCCCTTAAATTTTATCTTCTTTTATTCCATAAGCTCTCATTAAACACCTACTATATGCCACAGATTGTGTGCCAGGTGCTAGGGCGCAGTTGGATGGCTCAGCTGGTTAAGCATCTGACTCTTGGTTTTGGGCTCAGGTCATGATCTCGAGGTTTGTGAGTTCGAGCCCCGCATTGGACTCTGTGCTGACAGCGCAGAGCCTGCTTGGGATTCTCTCCCTCTCTCTCTCTGCCCCTCCCTTGCTCGCTCTCTCTCTCTCTCTCTCTCTCTCTCAAAATAAATAAACTTATGAGGCACTCGTCTGGCTCAGTCAGTTAAGTGGCTGTGTTTGGCTTAGGTCATGATCTTGCAGTTCATGAGTTTGAGCCCCAAGTCAGGCTCTGTGCTGACAGCTCAGAGCCTGGATCCTGCTTCGGATTCTGTATCTCCCTCTCTCTCTGCCCCTCACCCGTTCATGCTCTCTCTCTCTTCCTCCCCCTCTCTCTAAAACATAAATATTTAAAAAATTAAAAATAAGTAAACTTAAAAATTCTTTAAAAAAATAAAAAAAAAAGAAAATCATGGATGAAACAATACATTGTAAGTATTATACAAAAATATTAAATTTCGATGGAACAAAAATCATTGATCACATTTTGGGGAGAATACAATTATATATACATAAAATCTGCGTTAGGTCTCTAGGAATGGATGAAATTCCCCTTCTGTTCAGACTGGGGCTCTGAAGAGGTTTCTCCACCCATTTGCAGAGTTGAAAGTTCCCTAATATTTGGAAGGTGAGAAAAAAACCACAAATGAAATACATTGTTGCTCATTGGTTCCCGCCAACTCTCCCGGCTTTCCACTGCTGGGTCCACGCCTTCCTTTCAGTGTTCCCTCTCTGGACACTTGCTATTTATAGTAACTTCGATGATATGAAAATGCCTCCTTGGATGTCCCCTCTACATTGCAGACTGGCTCTTGAGGCTAAGTGACCCCCAGGAGCCTTGATCCAGCCCTCCTTGCACTCTGCTCCTTCCTTCCTCCTTCCTTCTGGTCTCTCTGGGTCCCTAGTTCTGTGAAAACTTGGCCGGGCACCTTCAGAGTCCTAGAGAAGCCTCCGGTCCCAGCCCTGGCCAACAGCCCCAGTCCACAGGCAATTCCCTGGATATGTGTTCTGACATCTTAGCCTTGGTTTCCCCTAGGAATGGCTCAAACCTCAAAGAAGGGCACTACTGAATGCAAACCCTTGCTCCGCCACCTGTGCCATTTGTGACCTTATCTGAGGTCACTTAATTTCTGACCTCAGTGATTTTATCCATAAAGTGGGAATGAAAATGGTAGTCTCCCAGTATTAAGTAAGTTACCTCCGTACAGTGCGTAACAGCATGGTTGGCCCAGAAAAGATGCTCAGTGAATGGTACCCAGCCTTGTGGCTGCCGCCGCCCCCGGGGAAGTGCGGAAAGAAAAATGATTCTTGAACAGGGCAAGCGATTTGGATGCCGCTCCTTGGGTTTTGCAGGAGTGAAGCATCTGCTGCCTTTGAAGTCCCAGGAACTTAGCAGCTGTCCTCAGCAGTCCCCAGAGGGCGGCACTCCCCTACCAGACTTGCCAGAACAGAGATCTCGTTGACTTGGTTTTTACCCCCTTTGTGGTCTTTAATATTTCCTCCTCTGTCTTTCCGGAGCACTCAGGGCTGAAGCTTTTTCATCTTATGTTCTCTCTTGTCAGATAATTAAAAAAAGATAAGCCCCCCGATTTATGGGGAGTCTCTACTCACCAGCCTGTAAGAGCCACTCATTCATCTATTCATCAAACCTACCAGCATTTATATAGTGCCTACTGTGTGCCAGGCACCGTGCTCCTGGGTAACCCCTAACCTGGTTAGGCTGCAGTAGGATGACTTTCCACTCAGGTCTTTCGGTGTGGTCTTGGGCAAGTTACTTCACCTCTCAGAGTCTCCATTTCTTACCAGTGAATTGGAAAAATAACATCTGCCCCAGGGTTGGGATTAAATGGGACAAGCCACTCCGCACTGTTGAACACAGGGCATGGTCTATGGCTGCGGTTCAAGGTGTAGGTGATCAAGTGCCAGAGACAGGGGCAGGTGATTTGGTTTGCAGGCCCCGGCAACATTTCTTTTTCTTGTTTGCTTTTGCAAGTGGTTTGTTTTTCTAATTGCCAACATATTGAGAATAAAAACCGAGAATTCTCCTTGGCTCTCCAGACCTCAGACTGCAGAGGTAACAGGCGACACGAGTGCATGCTCCGACCTTTTGTTTTGCATTGACGCAAATACACCAAACACCGAAGATGCCTGGTTTATTATTTTTCATTTTCCAAAAACGCATAAAGTATCCATGTCGTGCAACAACCTTGCTTTTGAATTAACAATGTATTGTTTCTGTTTCCTCTCGGTGTCTGTATCATATAACAAAATCCGGGCTCACGGTGGGTCTGGAGGCGCTGCAGTTCTGAAAGGGGAGGGGGCGGGGATCCAGGCTCAAGCCCCCTCCCTTCTCAGCCCTCCAGGCGTCTGGGCCTCATCACTTCAGGCCGTCTCCCTCTCTAGCCCAGCCCCCCTTCTTCCGGACCACTCATCCCCGCCCCCCTCCCCCGGCGCGCCCCAACCTCCTCCCCAGGACCGCCTCTGCCTCCCCTTCCCCTTCTCTCCCTGGACCCCTTCTCTGGGCCTCAATCCCAAGTCCACTGGCTTCCCAGACCGCCTTCTCCCAGCTTCCTCCCCTAGTCTCCCCAGCCCCAATTCCGGCCCTTTCCCTCCACCCTCTTAGTCCCCTCCGCCTCCCCAGAACCCCAGCCCCACTTTCTCTCGTACCCGTTCCCTTCCGTCTCCCTGGGACTCCCACCCCC
>PJEM01015748.1:0-28691 GCA_004023845.1 Helogale parvula | reverse complement strand
ATAAACTCAAAATGGATAAAGGATCTGAATGTGAGACAGGAAACCATAAAAACCCTTGAGGAAAAGGCAGGAAATAGCCTCCTAGACCTCAATCGCAGCAATTTCTTCCTCAACACATCCCCAGAGGCCAGGGAATCAAGAACAAAAATGAACTACTGGGACCTCATCAAGATAAAAAGCTTCTGCAAGGCAAAGGAAATCAATCAAAAAAACTAATAGGCAACCGACAGAATGGGAAAAGATAGTGGCAAATGGCATATCAGATAAAGGGCTAGTATCCAAAATATACAAGGAGCTCACTAAACTCCATACACGAGTGAGGGACACAGATCAAGGGAGACTACTGAATACTGGAGATGAACCATGGACTGAAGGGGGAGGGGGACGGGGGATGGGGGGATGGTCATGGTTGGGAGCACTTGGGGGGAGAAGCACTGGGTGTTATATGGAAACTAATTTGACAATAAACTATTATAAAAAATACTCAAATTTTACTATGTAATTTTCTAACAACACGGAAAATATATATTTGGAAAGCACTTTCCATCTTCCTTCTTTCTTAATACTATTGAGCAACTTCTAACCTCTTTTCTTTCTTACCTCAACTCCTAGAAGAGCAGCCCAGGTTAAACCTCTCAAAAGAGGAGGAATGTCAACTCGTGCTTCTTTCCAGATTTGATTTTTTTTATATGGATAAGCCTATAGATAAAAATAGATATGAAAAATATCTTAGGTAACCAAGTGCCATTTTTTCATCTACACAGTTCTAAATATACCAATGACAGAGTTAAAAGTGACCTGCAATAAAAATCTAAGTATCTGAAATTATTTTGCCTGGTGTTATTAATACATGTAAGTTAGTAATGGAATAGCTCCCTATAAAAAATACAATCAAAGAGAGGAGCTGAATCTCCTGATTTTAATCATAACTCTCTGTTTTATGCTCTGGAAGAATTATGAATGACTCTTATGGAGAATATTACTAGTCTCATATGAATTAAATAACATATAAGGCACTTTGTAAAATATCTGGTGATATGCAATGTATTCAATAAATACAAGTTATTATTAAGGCTACTTCTGTAAGCTTACATATAAATTTGTCTTTTTATAAATTTGTGCTTTAGGAGGCATTTCTAGAGGAGAATTAATAGGACACTGTGTATGGATGCTGTTAGGGCTCTTAATACATAATTTAAAATAGATTTATAGAATGTTTCAACCAACTTAACACTTACTCCAAAAGATTAAGAGTTCCAATTTCAATGTACATTTTTTCACTTTGCTAATTCAATATGAAAAAAAAAAGGTCTATTTTTTTCATTCCTAGTGAGGATACATATTTTGAATGGATGTACTGATTGTATTTCTATTATTTTTTTTATCCATTTCTCTGTTTCAATGATAGTCCTTTTTCCTGTTTAAGTGTTTTTTAAATGCAAGGATATTAATTAATCTTTTGTCTAATATGGTTTTGCATAGATGCCATCATCTTGTATTACCTTTTAATTTTATTTATTATGAACATGAATCATTTCTATTATTAAGGTTAATCATATAAGATAGACCATAAGAATTAGTGTTCTCATGACCTTGAGATTCCCTAAGAATTATCAATGAAATAAAAAATAAAGATTGTTTATAGGTTCTTCACACATCACACTTTCAAAGCCTTACCTTTAGCAGCCTGTCAAAGAGAACGATTCTGTTTAGTTGGTACTCCGTGTCCCTCTCTCGGATGATTAAAGGCAGAGTGGCGGCGGCAGACAACTCATTACTGCTGTTTGAATGAGGTAAATTAGCCTGGCTATGAAAGAGAGACAAAAGTGGAAAAACTGAACAAAGTTTTACAACTTTAAAAAACCAAAATGCCACATTTTTGTACTCTATTTAGGAAATAATTTTCAAAGAAATGTGCAAGCTCCTTATCAATTTAATACAAACAGAAAAGAAAGATAATGGTAAAAGAATATATATTTACTCACTCATCTTCAAGTAGTGGGTAAAATGCTTCTCCACCAACATCTTTTAATCTCTGAAGTTAAAGAGAAAATATTTATGATATTTAAGATCTGAGACACTAACACTATTCTTTATTTTTAAAAATATGTAAAAATTACATATTTATAAAGATACCAAAAATATTTAAAATAAATGTTAGACACAGATTATGACAGCTTTCCAAAAACAATGAAGAATTACTAAAATTAGTAAAAAACTAAATAAATTAAGACATTTTTAAATCATATGAAGATTATGTAAAACAGGAACTTTTGAACACATATCCCTTAATTTAAAACTGAAGCCAGATTTATTTTTGCTTTGACATTATCACAAAGGTGATATTAAGACAAAAGGTGCTAATAAAAAGGATTCAAAGGAATTTCTTACATCATACTTTGAACATGCATGATTAAAATAGCTGGTAAATCAACTGACCAAATTCAATTTTTTCTTATTTTTTTTCACAAACTCATTACAATAACTGTTACTCCAAATAATAACATTCCCCGGATTATAGATATTTTTCAAAAACTTAAGAAGGCAGGCAGTAGTAGAGTTAAATCTTAGACACATCCTAAGTATGGTGATTAATGTTAATGCCATTTTGCCTGCTCCTCTGCTCCTCAGTTCAACTTCCGACTTGAAGGCAGAGTACCTGCTCCTGACACAGAAGTTCAAGGTCTGTGTGTAGGCAGCATTGGTCTTCCATTGATTAGCGTTATTGTGCACTCACCCATGTGAGTTATTCTCAGACTTTTTAAAAGCCAAAGGAAAATCATTTACCCATAATTGAGAACCTAGCAAACAATGAATTTATGCCTGGCTTTTCTCTCAGTTCTGATGTGCCATAGATTTATCCCATTTCGCTTCTAAACTTTAGGTATCTCTTTCATAGATTTTGATAGTAGAAAAATAAGAGTTTCCAAAATTTTGCTGCATGATTAATATGCAAATTGTTTTAAAGTTTGGATTATACTGTCCTAAAAATCATAGATTTTAAATAACTCTTCTGCTTTTTTTTTTGTATTAAAATTTTATACTTGAGAGCAAAAAAAGAGTAAAAATACAGAAAAGTGTAAGGGAAAATTATTTGGTTCCCTTATAATTTTTAAAATCAGCAACATAAATAATTTTTTCTGTAACACTATTTTATTTGCAACAAATTCTTTTCAGTATCCCTAAACTGTGAACAATGGGAAATGGAAGTATCAAAGAAAACACATCAGAGGTCATATATAATAGATAAAAACCTTTACATTTTTTATTGCTTTTATACAATCAGTGCATGTTTAAGTAAAACAATTTATTATTAGGCAAACATTTTTGCATACGCTGCCTTCTCTTTTTCCTTCTGTGCCTTCGTCTTTTGTTTGACTTCCAGCACTTCTCCCGGGACGACTTTATCTACTGGCACTGTCTCCAGAGGTTTCCTAAGTTAAGGCAATGCTTGACGGCATGGCATTCTTTTAATCCTCGCCATCCTTGAGCTCTACAGTACAATGCTTTGGTATTTGACGGGTATATTTCAAGAGCCTCCAAGTAACTGTCAATCGCTCCCTGCCGATTTGACATCTTCAGTTTATAAGCACCAATATTCTGCATGCAGTTGAAAGCTATAGACTGCAGCTTCGATCTGTCTGCTTTCTCAATAACAGCCTTGAACCTTTCACATATCTGATAACTTTAGTATTTTCTTAATGGCCATCTCCCAGTTCTGGGATTTGAAAAGCATATTTCTATTATTTTTTAAGTTTTCTATTATTAGTAAAGTTTTATCTACATCTTTTAAATCTCTATCTGCATCCTCAGGGAAATCTGGATGACTGTCACCAGAACCATCTATTGGGAATATGCCCCAATCATCCCCTCCTTCATTTCCTCACATTCTATAATAACACACAATTTGGCAGGTTTTTCACCTTTCACTTCCACATTTTCCAGTATCCTTGTCTGACCCATTTCTTTAATTACATGGACAAATAACACATGTTTCCTCACAAATGAGGAATGGGATCTGTTGTGATAAGACTTGAGGACCATTTGTATAGCAGCTCACATTTGCCATACTCAATAAACCTTCCTAGTTAAGCTTGTAAGAGAAATTTTCATCCTCAAATTTTTCACCATCAATACTTTCTCCACCTGTCCCATTTTGTTTTGAGGAGTCTCTACCCTGAATCATAAATTTCTCAATAATTTGATGGAAAAGCATCCTTTGAAATGAAGAGGTTTCCCAGTGGTGGGTCCAACGCACCCACCTGTACACAATGCAAAGAAACTTTCTACAGTTTGGGGTACAACATCTGCAAACAATTCTAAGACAATTCAACAACTCACTGTCCTCTGATGTCCACATCAAAGAAGACTCAGGGGTTACTGGGGCTGGAGGGCTTAGTTTGGGGAG
The DNA here is from genome assembly GCA_004023845.1 of Helogale parvula. Lineage (NCBI taxonomy): Eukaryota > Metazoa > Chordata > Mammalia > Carnivora > Herpestidae > Helogale > Helogale parvula. The sequence continues at coordinate 24,283 of PJEM01015748.1, read as the reverse complement.
ATGAGGGTGACATTTCGAACTGCAGATACACTCGGGAGAGAACTCAGAGAACCTCGCAGACACCTGTCAGCTCAAAGCAAACGTGGCTTTTCTTTCTTTTTTTTTTGCTTAATAATTATTAAAAAAAAGTATTTTAAATTTCAAAAGTGGAAATATAGGGGAAATGAGAAAGTAAAATTGAAGACTTGTATTCATTTAACTTATATTTATATAGTTTGGGTTATATTTACTTTAAAAAATTTTTTTAGTGTTTAGTTATTTTTGAGAGAGAGAGAGAGAGAGAGAGAGAGAGAGAGAGAGACAGAGCACGAGCAGGAGATGGGCGGAGAGAGAGAGGAGACAGAGAATCCGAAGCAGACTCCAGGCTCTGAGCTGTCAGCACAGAGCCTGACATAGGGCTTGAACTCAAAAACTGTGAGATGATGACCTGAGCTAAAGTCAGACATTTAACCAACTGAGCCACCCAGGTGCCCCTACTTTGGTAATATTTAAATTAAAGAAACAACATATACCATGGAATATTAGTCATTCAAAAGAATGAAATCTTGCCATTTGCAATGGTCTGGATGGAGCTAGAGTGCATTATGTTAAGTGAAATAAGTCCATCAGAGAAAGACAAATATCATATGATTTCACTCATATGTAGCATTTAAGAAGCAAAGCAGAAGAACATATGGGAAGTGGGGGGCAAAAGAGAGAGAGAAGCAAACCATAAGAGACCCTTAATGATAGAGAACAAACAGGGTTGATGGAGGGAGGTGGGTGGGAGATGGGCTAGACAGGTGAGGGGCATTAAGGAAGCATTTGTGATGATGAGCACTAGGTGTTGTATGTAAGTGATGAATCATGAAATCCTACTACTGAAACCAATATTACAGTATATGTTAACAAACTAGAATGTAAATAAAAATTTTAAAAGAAAAACAAGGAAACAAATCAAGCCAGTCGAAAACATGTATTTCGATGTAATTTATTGTTTGTTGCTTTGTACTGCTACTTATACTATATACATTCTATACATTCTTTCTCTTTAAAGAGATAAGTTTAGTGTATCAAGTAGTAATAATTATATATTTAAATTTTATATTCCTTGCATCATGGCAAATAAGAGATTCTAATTCTCTCCTACTACATAATATGTCAAATACTAAATGACAAGAAAAGCCTAAAAATCTAAGGAAAATGCAGTGATAGACCCAAAGCTGGGCTTAAAGAAGAAGGACAGAAGCTAACAATAAAGTGTACTGATAATTGTGACCTGGGGTTTTAGAGCAAAATGGGACAAAGACTTAGGCACTTGATTAATAGGCAGCCAGACTGGAGGAGAGCCTGCTATACTCAAGTGAAGAAAGAACTGTGGGGGCTGCAGATATCCAACTTTAGCCATCTCTAGTCATTGATGTGGGGAAGAATATCCAATTCTAACTCCCTGTAGTCACCTGTCTCTCCTAATAAGACACGGAAGGAAGCTGAGAAGTGTATATGAAGGTCACAGCCCAGAGACACAGTTTCACTAAAAGACCGAGACCTAATCATATGATCCTAGAACTGTTTCTCTTCCCTCCCTTCCCTCCATGTCAACAGACTTCCTATCTAAGAGGGAATTCCAGCAGAAAGAAAAGGCCTCAGATCTCATTTTAAAAAGTCTCTAGGAAAAGCCAAAGACACCAGGTGGAGAAAGAACAAGGGTAGCTGAGGAAATTTTAGGCTCTGACCAAAAAGCTATACAAAGAGTAATCAGCTAAATAAACATGACATCTTGAGCTAAAGGCCTATATACCACAGTTTCTGTCACTGATAAATCATGTCAGGGTTTCAACAAAAAATTTCAGGGCATGCTAAAATATTAAAGACACTCTGAAGAAATAAAGCAAGCATCAGATCCAGCTTCAGCCATGCGCAGAGAGTTCGGAATTATCAGGCCAGGAATTTAAAATAACTATGATTGATATACTAAGGACTCTGACAACATATAAGAACAGGTGGGTAATATAAGCATAGAGATAAAAATTCTAATAGAGAATCAAAAGATGTACCCTACATGTTACAGAAATATCAGAAGAAGGAGAAAGGAAGAAACAGAAGAAATAGTTGAAACAATAATGACAAGTTTTTAAAACTAAAGACATCAAATAGCAAAGATCCAGGAAACTTAGAACATCAAGCAGAATAAATACCAAAAGAAAATCTACACCTAGGAATATCATATTCTTTAAAAGACACCATCACAAGTTAAAAGAAGAGCCACAGAATTGAAGATATACGCACTACGTATAGTCAACAAAAACTCCATATTTGGAATATATTTTTCAAAGTCCTCAAGTCAATAAGAAATCACTCAGTAGAAAATTTGACAGAAGATATGAACTAGTAATGTACAGAAGAGGTTAGCAGTATACCAAAAAATATGAAAAGACTCATAACTGCATTATAATCAGAGAATTAAAGTTAATATGAGAGCAATTTACTATTCTACATCTTTTAGAACAGTAAGTTTTTAAAAAATGTTTGTTTATTTTGAGAGAGGTTGAGGAGGGGGGCGGGCAGAGAGAGAACTCCAAGCAGGCTCTGCACTGTCAGTGCAGAGTACAGACTGACGTGGGGCTCCATCTCATGAACTGTGAGATCATGACCTGAGCTGAAATCAAGAATCATTAAGCTTAATCAACTGAGCCACCCAGACACCCCCAGAGCAGTAGTTTTTTTAAAAATTTGGTAATACCATGCGTTACCAAGTAAATGGAAAATGAGAAATCTTATCCAATGATGGTAATAAGATAAACAGAGACAGCTACTTTTGTGAATGATCGGACAACATACATAAAGCTGAAGGTGTACAGATCCTATTTCCCAACAATGTCACTCCTGGACACATACCTTAGAGAAATTCTGACATATTTTATGAGATCAGGGAGGAGTTCAAGGATTCACGTGTAAGGTTTTATTAAAAACTATCTGAGATAGGTTTGTCAAAGCACACTCTTACATTTCTTAGCTGGCATAACGACAACGTCACCGTGGTGTCATCCAGCAGGGAGCTTCTATCTCGCCCTTGCCCGAAGCTTTCACCATCTTCAAAGAGAAAGCTGAAAGGAGAGTAAAATAAATTATCTTAATGAGCACACAAAATCTGAACTATTGTTTCTTCTAGAAAATAAAATTTATTCTAAATCATCAACCCCTCATTAATGAAAGAAATAAATTTTAGACTTAATGGGTTAATTAAAAATACATAATTGCTGGTTGAAATTTCACCCAACAATTCTCCTTTTTAAAAATAAGTTGACTTGGTCTGAATATAGTATATAAATATAAAACATTTTAGAAACACAAGAGTGTGATTTATCCTCTTTGTTCATACAGATTCAATGCTAAAGTTACTCTCTTGACACCATGTATATGTGCTACTGAGGAAGTTTATAGGCATGAAAAATGATGAAAGAAGAAGGGAAAATCATGACAGTAACTTCTCAAGAAAAAGAATAATGAATAATAAACGCATAAAATTTCTTTAGACTTTCAGAGGATTTTGAGAATTTACATAGACTTGGAATTTCCATCATCTATTTCCTGGTGTTCTGCTTAATTCAATGTGTGATAAGTATAATTGACTTAAAAATCAGTTTAAGAGAGAGAAAAAGTGGAGAACCAGTGGTCTATTAAAATAATTAACCTAAAAATTAACATGTGAAGAAAATATGACCACCAGGTGATTTTTCTTGTTATCTACAATGATCAAATATGGTCCTAAAATCTAAAATTAAAATTTTAAAGCACTGGTGTAAACTCAAGAGATTTTCACATCTTTATGAGTAAATATAAAGAGCAATGGAACAGTAACAATTTTGGTCCTTAGAGTTGTACTGTTATTTAACTTTCAATCTAATTTATATGAAGATGTCAAAGATCTTATGCAGTTCTGGAGTTTTCTCAACAGCGGCTTAGCACCATGCTGATCTCTAGGATAAGCAACAAGGCCATGGAGTACATTTACATTTACAAATGTAATTGGAAATAAAAAAAGTTACTCAGATTTATTAACTCTATTGAATATTACTATTACTTCTCACTTCTACATATTTCATTTATTGAACATCAATTTTTATAAGATATTCCATAATAATAGGGTTATGTCAAATAAATCATAGAGCAAATTAGTTTCTTAAAATAGCATTTATTAAAAGTAACAAAATATTAATGGGAATTCTGCAATTAGAAGCTCCGGTCAAGAAAACAAGGTGTTGACTTCCAATTGTTTTCATAATTACTTAGTTGGAATGTCTACCCAAAAAAAAATCCCAAATTAAAGAGAATATTATTACTATTTTTTTTTTCATTTCCAAGAGAAGCCTTCTTTCCTTACTTGGGGAGTGTGCAGATAGGTGGTTTGGATCGAATGATTTCCTTGTTGACAAGCTCTTTCTCCAAGTCACCTCCAGCTAAACACCAAAGGTAATATACTTCTTCAATAGATCTTTCTGCCAGGTAATCACTGTTTATATCTATTAACAGCAAATAGAAAAGAAACACAGCTCTCATACGTTCTGATTTTATTAAAAGGCAACAGGCAATAATAATTGACATTCTCAACAAATAATAATTGAAGAACACAGAGTCCCTTTAGGAGATTCAGACTATACAATGCACAAAGGATGAAATGAAGATATACACATTGACTGTACATCCAGTTACTCTGAGGAAAAAAATTGAACTTTTACCTTCTATATCAGAGATATATGGGATATCTATTCCATACATATTATCAGATATATTGGGCTCTGTGCGAAAGGGATACGGGTCAAAAAAAGCAACTTGTGTAGGTAACTAACACAAACTATCCCATCCTTCATGTCTTGAGGCAACTGGTGCCTCTTCTGAAGAGCTTTTCTTGATGTCTCAAGCAGGCTAAGATTCCACTGTACTATGTTCATACTGACCTTTATTAATAACAACAACATAAATGTTCGTCTGCCTCTCCATTTGGTATGAATGTTATACAGTGTGTGGTGGGGTGCCTGTGGCTCAGCCAGTTAAGTGTCTAAATTCAGCTCAGGTCATGATCTCACAGTTCATGAGTTTGAGCCCCACACTGGGCTCTCTGCTGTCAGCATGGAGCCCACTTCAGATCCTCTGTCCCCCTCTTTCTCTGCCCCCCTCCACTCATTTTCTTTCTCTCTCTCTCAAAATAAATAAATAAATAAAGTTATAGTACATAGCACTTATATAACTTTAATATACACATAATAGCTATATATATTTGATAAGACATAAAACTGAACATAGGGTAAGGACACTTCCTTTAAAAATAAGGTTTATATTATTTTCTGTCTTATCTATCATTACCTTTGCACATCTGGCTGATATCCTCAGGCAGAGTTAAATCTGCACATCTCAGAGAAGATGAAAACAGACTGGCAGGTTTGGTAAAGGGAGTATATAAAGGTGACACTTCACTGAATATCTTGTCCTGCATTAATTCATCTGCAGTTGGCCTTGAGAAAAGTTTAAAACACACTGTGTGAATGAAAGTCATTAAAAATTTGCTAGAATAATGCCACATATTCAAGGGGATGTGTTAAAAAGCTAAAAGGGGATAGTTAAGAGTCGTAAATACATGACAAGTACAGAAAATAATAATAAAACTCTCCTTAGCAGAGTCTTAATGTATACTTTTATATAAAAAATGAAGTGACTATAAGTAAATGCTGAATCTTTCCCCATATTGTGCCTTTGCACCTTATAATCAAAGATTATTGTATGTGAGCTTCTCCATTTTTTACTACCAGATTAACTATGTGTCGCCTGCTTTACTGAACATACTAATTAAAATTCTAAACTAATAATCCCTTTTGGTTTTCTTTGCCCTCTTTTAATGTGGTATATTTACCCAAAATTATGTTTTTAATACCATTCTACTCTTCCTAACATTTATTGATAAAGATGTTTTTCTAAAGATTAATTAAAATACATTATTTTCAAATAGTATATACTTAAGTGAGTTTAGGGGGGATAACTGCAAGTCGAATAGTGATATCCTCAAATGAAAATGAATAATACTTCCAAGAAATCCTTTTATATTACCAAGAATTATTAGCTTACCTCATGTTTACCAAGTTCTACCTATACTACAATTTGCCAATAAACTTTGTTCTCATTTCTCTTATGTCATTTGTGTTATGGAATAGCTACAATTTAGCTGATTTTCTAACTGGAGACTAGGAAATGAACTGGTAACTTTTCTGGCAGTGGTTTATCATCATTTTTTTCTTCTTTCATTAATATGTATTAGAGCCATAACAACAGTTATGATACTAGTATCAACTATGTATTCCTATATGTATGCAAATATTCTTATTTAATCCATTAGTGTCATAACTAATAAAAAAAAAACACAACTACTTATATATCAGAGGTGCTTGGTTGGCCCAGTCGTTTGAGCATTTGACCCTTGATTTTGGCTCAGGTCATTATTTCACACTCATGAGATCGACCCCTGCATCAGGCTCTGTACTGGGTGTGGAGCCTACCTGAGATTTCTCTCTCTCTCTCTCTCTCTCTCTCTCTCTGTCCCCCTCTCCCTCTATCTCTGTCCCTCATCATTGTCTCTGTTTAAAAAAAGAAATAAAGGAAGAAAAAAACCCCACAATTTATTATATATTCCGGATCTCAGTATAATCTCAAACTGTTAATAATAATATCAACCTCTTGGAAGGGTGGAAGGTGAGACACTTCTTCAAAAGATCTATCACATTTTCAGGAAGGTCCTGGTAAATAAAAAGAGAAAAAATTATTTAAAATGAATTAAAAAATAAATTTTATTCAAATATTTACTATTCTAGGACACTTTGATTTTTCTAAAGTGTCTTTATTTGTCTTTATTTGTAAATTATACTAATTTACATTAGCTCGTCACTCTATGAAAAAGCAAATTATCTGAAAACAATAACAGAGCTTTAAAATAGATTGCTATTAGATTCCAAGTATACAGAATACATAAGTTTTCAATAACAGATTAATTTCAAACCTTTATAATGTCCAGACAACCATGTTCTTCAGCCAGAACTATGATAGTGTCATCTATGCAATCTATAACAGAGAAAAATTGTATGAATTAATGCTGCTTTTCTTATCTGTCAGATTAAATGGGAACTGAACTCTGAGAGCTTTTTAAAATATGTGTTATGCAGTGTTGGAACTTGGAATATTAAAAAGCTGTGACTTTGTCCTTCCATGTTTCCTTACATGTTCTGATAAAAAATACTTTAAACAGTAAATGTGAATTACAGACACAGAAAGATTGTAGCTTAAAAAGTGAGATAAGGCAGTTATTCAAGATGAAGATTCTCATGTTCTCTCTCTTGCTCTATCTCCCTATATACGTAATGTGTATATACATATTACTCTTTGTATAAATAAAATTTGGAGAATATACACACACCTATAAGGATTTACAGTACAAATTTTTACAATCCCTATCAAAATACCAACAGCATTTTTCACAGAACTAGAACAAATAATCCTAAAATCTGTATGGAGCTACAAAGGACACTGAACAGCCAAAACAATCTTAAAAAAGAACAACAAATCTAGAGGGTATCATAATCCTAGATCTCAAGATTTCATTTTTTTTTTTGTAGTAACAAAGCTGTAGTAATCAAAACAATATGAAACTAGCACAAAAATAGAAAAATAGATCAGTGAAAAAGAACAGAGAGCCCAGAAGTAAACTCATGCTTACATGGCCCATTAGTCTTCGACAAAGGAGGCAAGAATATGAAATGGGAAAAAGTGTTGGGAAAACTGGACAGCTAAATGCAAAAGAATGAAACTGGCCCACTTTCTTACACCATATAGAAAAATAAATTAAAACTGGATTAGGGACATAAATGTGAGACCTGAAGTCAAGTTTCTGTGACATTGGCTGTAGCACCATCTTTCTAGATATATCTCCTAAGGCAAGGGAAACAAAAGCGAAAATAAACTATTGGGACTACATCAAAATAAAAAAGCTCTGCACAGTGAAGGAAACAATCAACAAAAATAAAAGACAATCTATTTAATAGGTGAAGGTATTTGCAAATGATCTATCTGATAAAGCGTTAGTTTCCAAAATATATAAAGAACTCACACAAATCTTGGATCACTTTATTGTACACCTGAAACTCATATACCTTGTAAGTTAACTATCCTGGAATTTAAATAAAATAACAATAAGAACTTATACAATTCAACACCAAAAAATAAATAAATAATCCAATTTAAAAACTGGGAAGAAGACGTGAACAGACATTTCTTCAAAGAAGACATACAATTACAGCCAACACACACATGAAAAAATGCCCAATATCACTCACTGTCAGGGAAATACAAAGCAAAACCACAGTAAGTTATTTCCTCACTTATACTTTATTATTTTTAATATATCTTACATTAATTTTTAAGTTACAATTTAAAAATATATTAAAAAATGATAAAGTACAAGTTTAGTCTGTAGGCCATATTAAGAAATCTCCAAGATTCTTTAATAGCCTTATTATCAAATGCTGAAATTAAATGTTGTAAATATGGTAAAATTTAATGTCGTTATATTTGTAATTTATTATTTTCAATATTAATGCTTCTCTATATATGTTCTTATTTCTAAACCCTATTAACCGGGACACCAATCTGTCACTCTTTCATATAAAGTGCGCTATCACTGTTTTTCTCTCCTTTATTCCCACACATGCTTAATGTATTCCAATCTAAAACAGGTTACATAAATTTTTGTAAACTTGAATTAAAACATTAGTATCTAATGTACAGGTAAAATAAATGAGCTTGTTAAAAGCAAAAATAAACATTCTTCTCAGTCATTAGTCACACATGATTCATCAAATAGAAAGTTCAAAATTTAAGATGTATTATCAGAAAGTAAACTGCTACAGAGGAGTATAATTTTATATTCTTATATTTTGATTTCACAACTTAGTTTACTTGGCTAGATCATGAAGCTAAGGTAATATCTATCCACATTATAATTCCTTAATGAATAAGGAAAGCACTACAATAATATTTCAGAAAGCATTTCTTAAGTTGTCCTGTTAATGCTTACCACTGATCATTAGAGAATTTAAAAAGTAAGGACATTTCAGTGCATTCACTATTTTAGAACACATTATTAATGTGTATGATTACTAAAAGTCACTAAAAATTATATTTGTAATTGAAAAATAATCATTGTGAGAGACTTACCTAATGTAAGCAAAAATTTAAGTCTTTCAGAAATATCCAAGCTTTGAAATAATTTTCTTCCCTACAGAAAATGGGAAAAGAAATTTGTGTTAAAATGTACATCTTTTTTTCAGGGAGGTACTTTTCCCCCCCAGAGTTAAAAAATGATTTTTATCAGGTACCTCTTTTTCTCCAGAGGTTTTATTTGACTTTTTGAGTTAGTTCCATTAAAGAAGAATCACTGGTTTAACATTTAGACATTTCACATATCTAAGGACCAATTACATTCTAATTTGGTCGCAGGTATTCTTTATTGTTGAGACCTATATATACCTGGTTGTCTAGAGAGATTCTAGGCCACCAGGAGTCTTATTTGATTAAGAAACCAAGACGGCCTCTGGGAAAGAGTCATACTATCCTTACATTTACCTAACTAATTCCTACTTATATATCATGAGATCCAGGTAATCTTAACTAATTCTTAATTATATATCATGAGATCCAGGTAATCTGTTGTCTCCATTAAAAAAAAAATTCCATGACACTCCTTCCTCCTCCCACAATGAATTAGACAACTATCCTTTGTGCTTCCATAGAATCTGGTACACTTAATTTAAGACACATACATTGTATTTTAATTGTTTTATAAGTCAGCTTCAGGGGGCTGCTTGAAATAGTCTGGAATCACTTATAACTTCAACAATTACGTGTTGAGCAATTGTTGTGTGCCAGATTGGACTTTCAACCACAAGTTATATAACTTAGGGGAAATTACTTAATCACTTTAAGTGTTACTTTTCTCATTTATAAAACTGGAATATTAACTGTACATGACACACAGGTTGCAGTGAGGATTATATAATGTTTGAAAAAGTGCTTGGCATTTATTGTACACAGAAAATCCTTCATAAAATTTGGCAATTATATGACCTTTACTGTAAACAAATTAAACTTATAGGATCCTTTAAGTAGACTTAGAAGGAAAGGTTTACAGGGTGCCTGGGTGGTTCAGTTGGTTGAATATTCAACTGTTGATTTCAGCTCAGGTCAAGATCTCATGGTCATGAGACTGAATCTCACACTGTGCTGAGTGCGGAGCCTGCTTGAAATTTTCTCTCTCCTCTCTCTGTCCTTCCGCCACTTGCTCGCTCTCTCTCTCTCTCTCCCCCAAAATAAATAAATAAACATTTTAAAAAGGAATAAAAGGCTTAAGAATATTGCTTGGTCTTTACATGGAGGGAAAAAAAAGACTCTATGTTCTTTTTTAAGAGAGAGCAAAAAGCTTTCTTAAACATTTATGAAATTAGAACTACAGGTGTAGAAATCATTGAAAGAAAAAGTTGCCATTCCTCTCTCAATTTCTTATATTAGTATCTTATTAATCTTCTAGAAATGCAGGTTTGACTTTGTCAATATCTTATTTAAAAACTTTAAATGGTCTTCCATAACTTATATAACTAAATATAAACTTCTCAATCAGCAAACTCTTCTAGAATATAGCTTTAATATAGCTTTTTGATCTAAGTGCTTACTATTTATCTGCCTTTGATGAACACACACACACGAAGCAGTTCAATTTGATTACTTGCACTACAGTAAGCACACTCGGCCTACTCAGGCATACAGGCTTTGACTCATGTTATTTTCCTGCCAGTAATTTTTGTTCTTCATGGCTATCAAAATTTTGCATATATCCTTTATTTCATTCCCACTCTTGAATGTTAATTTTGTGAGTTAAAGAATTCAAAATTCAAATTACTTCTCTCAGCACTTTGATGGCATTGTGCCACTGCTTTCTTACATCCAAGCTACTAAGAAGTTTAATGCCAATCTCATTCTTGGTAGGTAGTATGTCTTTTCCCTTTGACACATTTGAAGATTTTCTCATTAACAGTGATAAAGACATCAGAGCTCAGTGAAGGCAGCTTGGCGTGTTGGGTGAGTACAGCTTTGCATATAGTTGATGGGTACAAATCTGCTCAAGTACGTACTATTATGTAACTAGGACAGGTTGCTTAATTTCTCTGTACATCAAATTCCTGATCTGTAATCTAAAGATAACAATTAGATTTTTTAAAAGACTGGTGTGAGTATTGACTGAAATAATAGATGTAAAGAAATTAGAAAAGCACCTGATTCTTGAAAAGTTCTCAATAAATGTTACTTATTATTTCATTATTAGTTATTCTCCTAAAAGTAGAGTGTATTTCTAGGTATTTATGGTTGCTGTTGTTGTTGTTGTATGTTGTATGATTTTTTTATTTCATTTGCCCTGCAAGGTAATTAGTGGGTTTATTCAAACCAAGGGCTTTAATCTTGGTTTCTAATACTACTAGATGACAAATATTAGAACACCTGGATCTATCTTCCTATCTTTTAAGATTTTTTTTTATATTTTCAATCTCTTTATTTCTTAGTGGCATATTCCGGGGGAATCATTCAGCTTCATCTTCCATGTTCAGGGTGTCAAGTGTCCTATGATCCATCTATTTAGTTCTTTATTTTAATAGTTACATTATTTTCCATAAAACCTTTAACTGGTTCCTGTTCTTTTCAGCAAATGTCCTTGATGCATACTTTCCATAATTGTTTCACAAATGGAATTGTGTCCTTTCTCTCCTAAAGAATATGTACATTTATTTTAAAGTCCTTTCAATGGGCGTTAATTCTTCTATTTGTTGTTTCTTTTTCTTTTTTATTGTAGATGTACGTATTTATTGCGTGTTTTGATGTTTAAAAAATTTTTTATTATTATTATTTATTTTTGATAGAGAGAGAGACAGCATGAGCAGGGCAGAATCAGAGAGAGGAAGACACAGAATCTGAAGCAGGCTCCAGGCTCTGAGCCAGCTATAAGCACAGAGCCTGACGTGGGGCTCGAACCCAGGAACCATCAGATCATGACCCGAGCTGAAGTCGCATCCTTAACTGACTAACCCCCCCAGGCACCCCTTGCGTGTTTTGTATTGTAGATGTATTGTTTTAGGTGTTTGGTATTTCTTAGATATGTTCTCACCTCTTAACATAAAGTTTTCTATATATCTTTTGGACTATGGAAACTTCTAGGTGAACAGTGGCTTAACTGTCTTTCTGGTGATATGGTAAGAGCTTCCTAGCAAAACAGTATTGGTATAGCTTTTCATCTGTTTCCTAGGATTTTTAGCATACCAAAAGTCTCTTTTTAGTTCTTAGTGTGCTATTAATTTATACCTTAATATTTTATGTCAATTCTAAAGGTTTGATGAAGTAGAGGAAGAATTAAGCTTATATTCAGCATGTCATTCTAAAACTAGACTGTCTAAACTTAAGTACCATGTAAAATGTCATGAAGCCCCTATTATGAAATAAATATTTCCTTTCTTGGAATTCACATAGCTCTTCTGAATTTACCTTCCAAGTTTCTGGGTTTGAATTAAATGATAAGCTTTTTGACAATGTGTCTTAATCATAGTTTATCTCTTGCTGCATTTATCATGATGCTATTATACACAGAGTAAATACTCATCTACATCTGTTGAACTGAATTACTCATAAGACATACCCTGATCATTAATAAAGAGTTTAGAGATAGGTGATGTAATAAAAAGGAAAAGCTGTACATTTCACATTTACCCTTCCATGCACTTCACATTCATATTCCAGTAAGATTTTTCATTTAGGCTATGATTTTAAACAACAGTGAGATTTACTCTTATTTCATATCAACAAAAAGTAAAATTATCTAGACAGAGAATAGCAAAGAATCAGAAAATCTCGTACTTGCCCCTAGAAAAAGTTGTGTCAATATGTAAGCTGCCATATTTTATGAATATGATTTTAATCATAAAATATTTTTCTTAATCATAAAATATTATATCATAATAAAAGATAACATTTAGGACTATTTGCTATATAACATACTATCTTAAGTACTTTATATATATTTTATTTCATTTTTCCAACAACTAAACATTACAGATGAAAAATTTTTGAATCTAAAGATCTCATTGTCCAAGTAAAGTAGGCAGATGTGATACATGTCATAATAGAAGAGGAAAGAAGATAAGGACCTAATGCTGGCAGTTATTTGGAAGTAGGATTGACAGGCCATTAGTTGTTCCTCCAAAATTACTCTCATCTTGGCCATGACAGGCTGTTAGCTGTCCTTCTAAATTCATTTTCATCTGCTTTCTCAATATTTATGTGTCCAGCTAAAGACTACATTTCTTAGTCTCCCTTGTACCTATATTCAATGTAGACACTTAAGTAAACTGTCACCAATGAAAAGTACAGAGTTCATACTTGCACTTTTAGATCATCTTTTTAAAAAATTATTTTTCATGTTTATTTATTTTGAGAGAGAACACACAAGCAGGGGAGGAGCAGAGAGAGAGGAAGAGGGAGAATCCCAAACAGGCTCTGCGCTGTCAGTGCAGAGCCCAAAGTGGGGCTCAGTTTCATGAACCAGGACGTCATGACTTGAGCCAAATCAAAAGCTGGACTCTCAAGTGACTGAGACCCCCTGGTACCCAGATCATTTTCTTAAACACAGTACCTTGGCTAAAAATGGTGATTAAGAAACTGGCTTTGGAAACCAGACATTTGAGATTGACAGAGCCAAAGTCTGGATTTCTGCATGATGTGGAGTGTTACAGGAGGAAAAACAAAACAAAACAAAACACCTATGCTCTCCAAGCTACTACATTTTTAAGTTCTTTTTTTTTTTTTAATAGCAGCTTAGTCTTTGCCCTAATAAATAAAGAGGGTATTTAGAAAAGGTCTCATAAAACACATCTACAAAGTGAGTCTTCTAGAAAATAGAAGAGAACAGGAGAGAAGGTATTTAGGGAAGAAAGGATACCACAGAATGGAGAGGGAGCATGAACATATCAAAGAGTGTAAGCTGTTTTAGAGCAAACATTTCCGAAACTGTTTAATTTTTTACACTTAGTATGGTGTAAAATTTTCATACTTAGTAAAAGTACAAAACAAACACTTCTAAAGATACAAAAATAATATGCAAAGAATTCTCAAACAGGATTTTTTTAAACAAGTCAAAAAGATTTAAACCTATTTTCCTCATATCTAGTCAATCTAGAAAGCAAAAATGTATTATTACTAAGCAGCTCTCCTATCCAAAAAAAAACTTATTCTAATAAGCACACAATTTCTTATTAGTTTAATATTTCTTTATACGTACCACACAAAGTTCAAATAAAATGATTCCAAGAGACCACACATCTGATTTGGGGCCAGAAGGCAATGGTTTTTCACTTGGCATATGATCAGTGCTTTTGAAAATTCCTTGCGCAATTACCTCAGGGGCCAAGTATGATGGATACCTACAATGATATATTAAATAAATGAACAATTACTATAAAATACAAAGAGGTAAAAGTCATACTACATTTTTACTATCAATATGGTAAGATCTATGTAAAAGTCCAGTGAAATTAAATTAGCAGTCTTTTCTAGGAAGAATTCTAAACTAAACATCACAGGTCTTCATGTCTAGAATCAAGAGAAAATATCTACGAGTCTCAAATAATTTTAGAGCTACTGTGTCTCTCTGAAGCATTAGTTCCTTTTTTTGCTTTCCTCTCATTTTGACACGTTGCTTTCTTGCAACATTCTGTTTCCAAGTATCCTCCTTTCCTTCTTACTACCTGTCTTCTCCTTACACTTAACTATTATTTAAAGTACATTTTATCTTTGAAAACAGTATGTATTCTTTTAAGTAGTAGGAATGTCAAAATCTTTAAAATATATAACTGGAAAAGTAAGACTCTCCCGTCTCTGTACTGCAGGCACCATACATATTTAAATAGAGGTACACCTGACCATCCATCACCACTGCTCCATGGGACAGCATACTATACACACTACTCTGCATCCCTTTGCCTTTTCACTTAGAGTTCATTTTAGAAATCATTCTATAAAAATAAGTGGATTTGCCTCATTCTCTTTGAAAACTTCCAACAATTTCATTGTATTGATGCACTTAATTTATTTGATCAAACTCTGAAGGACATCTTGGAAGTTCCATTTCTATACAGATAACCTACACAGAGACTTATTCCATTAACTGACACTCTGTTTCCCCTCAACTAGTCCATATACCAGCTTCTACCACAAATAAATTCTCTACATACATGTTGGTCTGAATCTTGGCTCCCTATTTTGTTCCACTGGTAAGCTTGCCTGACACTGTATCATTATACTATTTTAAGTCTATGACATTATATAAATAATCACCAATAATTGCTGAATCAAATCCTCCCAAAACACACAGAGCTTTTAATTTCTCTGCAGGAATGTCTAGATACTTTTCAGATACTTTATTTATATATATATATATAATTTTATATTTATATTAGTTTCATGATAATTTTATATTATTAATTAATATAATATAAATATTATTTTACTAATATATTTAATAAATATAATTGTATATAGCATATAATTTAATTATGATTAAATAATATACACACAACTTAATATTATTTATATTAACTTATAAAAATATATAAATGTATATTACATATAAGTTAATATAAATAACATATATCATATGTATCATTATTTTTAATTTGTTTTATATTTATATATTTATTTTAAATAATAAGCCATATAATTTTATATCATTGATTTAATTAAATATTATCATACTAATATAGTAATATTAATTTAATATTTATATTATATATTTATAATTATATATATATCTAAAACTATCTTGTCAAGTTTTTCTCTCTCATACACACACACACACACACACACACACACATTGGGATTTTTACTAAAATTAGATCAAACGTAGAACACAGTGTAGATAATTGGCATCTTTCTGATACTGAACCTAACAACCTATTAACAAGATATCTCTATATTTTTTTAGGTCTTTTGTAATGTCTTTTAAAAAGGAATTATGTTTCTTTCACAGAGATATTGAACATACCTGATTAGATTCTTATTAGGTATTATATATATTTTTGCTGATTTGTAAATAATTTCTTTGTATTAATTTTGTATCTATAACCTCACTAAACCATCTTTTATGGGAGAATTCTTTTGAGTAGTCTTGTAGACAATCAAATCAGGTATGCTTAACTGTTTTGTTTAAAGTGATTTTTTTTCCTTTTTCCTATCATTATAGCTCTTACAGCAAGAATTTCTATTGGTGTTAACAATGAATAAATTTTGAAAATTTTTGAATACTTCTTCTGCATTACAAAGAGAATATATGGTTCTTTTCATTTATATGCTATAATGATATTAAATATATTAATTAATTCCTTAAAGTTTAACCAACCTTACATTCCTAGAATTTTTGTTTCTAACAATTTCACTGAGGAAACAATAATTTTATCTTCTTTCTATTGTTTATATTTATTTGATTTGTTTTCCTTGTGCAACTGCATTCATTAGTACCAAGAATACATTTTCGAATGACAGTGATGTTAATAAACATTTTGTTTAAAACCTGAAAACTTCTGGGTTGAGATCAGTCTCTATATCTAATACCAGGCAGGTATAGATAGATGGATGATTTTCACTACTTTAAAGAAGTATTCACATAGTCCTTTTTCATTAAGAATTATAATAAAAATGTTATGGTGTTAAATCAAATGTTTTTAAGAATCCAGAGAAGTGATTATTTGAATTTTACTCCTGATATATTACTCTATTAAATTAGTTTTATAGATTCCCTAAACTTTTTGAATATTTAGGGGTAGAGAGGGAGAGGGAGGAAGGGAGAGAGGGAGAAAGAGAAAGAGAGAATCTCAAGTATACTCTGCATTGTCAGTGCAGAGCCCCATGTGGGGCTTGAACCCACACACCATGAGACCATGACCTGAGTCAAAATTAAGAGTTGGACAATTAACTGACTGAGCCACCCAGGCACTCCAAGTTTAGGAAAATTTTTAGCAGGAAATTCAACAATGAATATAAAGCAATTGGTAAGAAAATCATATTATTGTATAAAATATCTTATCAGACTAGAATACTACTATCTTCTGTCTTCTAGACTCAAATATGTAAGCCACTTTATTTAATGAAAAAGACAAAGCTTTGGAACTCTAGGGGTGGCTCAGTAGGTAGAGTGGCTGAGCATCCAACTTTGGCTCAGGTCATGATCTCATGTTCCTGAGTTTGAGCCTCATAACCGCTCTCTGAGGTCAGCACAGAGCCCACTTCAGTTTCTCTGTCTCTCCCGCTTGTGATTTCTCTCTCTCACAAAAATAAATAAAATATTTTTTAAAAACCCAAAGCCTTTATAAATACCATACTCTATAAAATGTGTCAAACTTCTAACTTTAATTTTCTAATGAATTCATTTTATGAATAAGTCCACAAAACCTTAAATTGATTTGCGGAGATGGAAATTATTTCTCTTCTCAGTGAATCCCCATGGTATTTTAGCTACATCTTTATGGTTCTCTAGTGACTATAAGATACTTATTTTACTTGTTTTATATGTATGTAACGGACTATACACAATATGTAATACTGTCCATTTTTAGGTTTTGTTTTTATTTATGTTTATAATACTTAGTGTATAAAAATTTACCCTCCTTTGAAAAAAGCCCACAAACAACTGGAGGGCATTGGTGTATCAAGTTCACTTTTATAAACCTTCTGCAACTACTAACAAAATTTAAATATAATAGATGATCAGTAAATTTTTGTTAAAAAAAATAACATTTCCTTTCAGAAATGTCAATTAAGACTACCTTACAGACACTCTTTTGAAAGTTTATTTATTTATTTTGAGAGCGGGAAAGAGGACCTATGTGTGTGAGCAGGGGAGGGGCAAAGAGAGAGAAGGAGAGAGAGAATCCCAAGCAGGCTCTGCACTGAGGTGGAGCTTGATCTCACAAACCATGAGATCATGACCTGAGCCAAAATCATGTTGGACACTTAACTGACTGAGGCACCCAGATGCCCCTTTACAGGTAATTTAAAAAGCAGACAGTACATAAGTATCAGATATATTGGGAATTACTAAATTTAAATCTTACTGCCTAGAAACAAAAGAAACAAAAACAGGGGTTCCTGGGTAACTCAATCGGTTAAATGTCTGACTTCAGCTCAGGTCATCATCTTTTGGTCTGTGAGTTCAATGTTAGGTTCTGTGCTGACAGCTTAGAGCCTGGAACCTGCTTCAGATTCTGCTCGCTCTCTCTGTCCCTCCCGTCACCCCCGTCTCTCTCTCTCTCTCTCTCTCTCTCTCTCTCAAAAATAAACATAATTTTTTTAAAAGAAAGAAAAACAGCTTTAGAAATGAAAATGAGTGGAATTCTGCCCTACTTATTGCATAGGTACATACCCTTTCTTCACTTATCATCAAACTTAGTCATGAGCACAATTATCTGGCTTTTTCAACTCCAGGATATTAAATTATTGTGGCACCTTGTAATAATGACTACAATAAAAATGTATTAAGTATATGGAACATCTATGTAATATATGTAGGCACTCAAATGTTACTTTCATTTCTCTTCCTGCATTAGGCTATAGCCACCTCCTCACACTATAATTGCCAGTACTTACTTACATGTAAAATATAAGTCAATTAAATCAGAGAATAGAATTTAAATTCAAATGGGTAAATTACGTTTTTAAATTTCTTTCCATTTTAATACAATGATGATGATGATGATGTTACTAATATCTCCCTTTAATTTGCTCATGTATTTCTCTCATATACAAATTTGTATTATGTTATTTTACCTTAAAGTGATCATATTGCTCTTCTAAAAGACATCTTTGGAAACAACTGAAACCTAGTGGAAGAAGTATGGTTTTGGTATTATTTTAATACCTGTATTCCAGTTTCAATTCTACACAGGACTGTGGTTTCTTAATCTGAAAATAGGAATAATAATGTCTACCTCACCAAACTGTTATAAATATTAGTGAGTGCCTAAAGATGCTTTTATAAAAATGGAAAATATGACACAAAGACCATACTGTATTTCTAATCATCATCATTATAATACATCTAGAAGGCAAACTGTTTATTTTTTATCCTGATTTCCAGCAAATATTATCCAAAACTATTGCTGTGTGTAGTTAAGAATCAAGCAATACTATAGGTAAATCATTAATAACTAAAACTTTTAACTGGGAATCTTTAGAAGCATAGTGGTGATCCTTGCTCCAAAAATTCGAATTTCCCTTCAAATCAAGAAATCATTAAATTAAGTAATGAAAATAATAAATGCCAGGATTGTTTTTAAATGTTGACTTCTTTCAACAAGGGTCTCTTCTTTAGCATAGCATTTCAACACTCAAAGAAAACTACCAGAACTCTGCCTTAAGAATGACTAGTGAGGTAAACATAAGTGGCTTTCATCATCTGTTTGATGTTTTAACAAGGTATTAAGCTACTGGCCAACTGAAATGAATGTCCAATTTCTAACTCTTTACAATATTCTGAAACAGATGTTAACATTTTACTTTGTTGTTCCTTAATATTTGTCTTTTGAATCAACGGCAAGCTTCTTTTGGTATAAATATTTTCTTTCATGCCTCAGCTGTTTGATCACTTTATTTTTCCTGGCTAATGTTTCACATTTTGCTCTTTGATACTTTCTGGTCAGACCCTTTGGGCCCAAGACTTCAAAGTAAACCAGAACAAATGGCACACCAGACCAATTCTACCCAAGCATTTTAAATTCAAATGTAGCTCTTCAACATGCCTGATGTGTTTTACAAAAAATCACTTCCTTTCTTCTATTCATTATTAAATAAAGTATCTTTCAGTAAAAGGTAAAAAATTAAAGTAATTTTGTTCATATTATGTTTTTGGATTTCCTTCTCACACAGACTGATCTAGTCAGTACGAAGCAGCAGGAGCAATCACATACTTCCTATCAGACTACTGCTCCCGAAAAGGTACTTCAAAAGGCATTATCACATATTAAAGAAGACATTAGAGCTTTATTGTGGACTTATTTTTATTACATTCAAAGGTGTTTTTTTTTTTAACAAATAAAATGTAGGCTATTTTTATAAGACAGTTTTCGTGCTTGGAAAACAAGTGTTTGTTTCCTATGACCACAAGTTTTGTTACGCAAAACTATACACTTGTTTATTGTACCTTAATAAACAGGCATCAAAAGAGGAAATTTTCCCATTAAACAATGAGCTTCTTGAGGAGAAGAACCTATCTTATCCGTTTTTGCACATCCAGCAGCCAGAAGAGAAGGTGCTCAATAAATATTGTATTAATAAATGAAGGAATGACTAAGTAATTTATTTTAAAATTATTAGCTACGGTCTAACTAGCAAAACTTTTAGGTAGAAGCCTACAATCTACTTTATAAAGATAAAAGGATAATTTATAAATAAATCTTTTTATTTAAACATCTAATTAAGTAATGTTCTCCTGTAGACACACACGCCATGCCTCCAAACCACCATTCTTGGAAATGGAATGAGAGAAGTGCTTTAAGAGAGCCCAAAGAGCAAAACACAAATGGATACTATTTAAAAAATCACAAAGCAACTGAACCTTATGGCTAAAGTCTCTAGATTAGATAACATTATTATAGTAACTTTAATTTCTTTGTTTTGGTATTTGTTTTGTGGTTGTGTAAGAAAATTCCTTTCACTGGGAAATACTAACTGAAGTATTCAGGAGTAAAAAGCTATCAGATGCATTAATTACTCTTAAATAATTTTTAAAAAATACTTATATGTACATACACATATAGGTGTAAGAAAAAGGAAAGAGATAAAGTAAGTGTAGTGAAATGTTAACCTTTGGGGAATCTGAGTGAAAGCTATACAGTGATTTTTTTGTTTTGAAACTTCTATGTATTGAAAATGTCAAAATTAAACACTCAAAAAATAAAAGAATATTATTAAAATGTCTAAAAAGCAACCCTACAATAAATACAACACAAAAATCTGTATCACAAGCATCTGGTTGAGAACAGGATAAAATAAACTTTCCTTTCTTGGAGGCCAACATAAACTGGACTTCCCTATCAGAAATGATCTCTCCAAACTTAAAACACAGACCTTCTACCCCATTACCTCTGATATCTACAATAATTCAGTTTGAGTCTTAATATACAATTATATGTTACAGAACAAGGAATTAAACTCAGAAACAGTACAAAATAAGAATAAATTTTCTCAGTCTTTTAAAGAACACACATTATCATTAAGTGAGAATTAAGGCCTTCTTGCCTTAATTTTACCTAATTCTGGATGAAATAAAATTAATTAGCAAGCATTAAAAGGTGAAGAAGGTCAATATTCTATTAGCCTCTGACAATTCAATGAAATATCAACATCAGGTATATTTTGGATATTGGGAAAAACTCACGTCTACTCTTTAAAAGTATATGGAAGATTAAAATATGTTGATAAGGAAACGCTAGTTTTTTATTAGAAAGTAATATCACTATTAACAGAATATACATTTTATCAAATATTACAAAGTTTAAGACAAACTGAGAAAAAAAAATATCCTCACCCAATTGGGAAATCAACATCGTCACCATGAGCTGTCATGTGATAAAGTCCAAATTTAGCCAATTTAACATGTCCCTACAATAATAATAAAAGAAATCCTATTAAACATTATATTACCAGTAGGAAAGATTATCTTTACATATTTCATAAGTAAGGAAATCACCATTAGTGAGGTACATTAAAAATCATATATTATTATAATTATATTAAAAACTACTTACCAATGTGTGAAGCCTGCTTTATACTTATTACAAACATATATATATATATATGTGTATAAATGTGTGGATGGATGGATATACACATATACATTACTTGTACACAGATCTCAAAACAAGTAACACTTAAAAATTTTTTGCTTTTTATATTTTCCAGATATGTTGACAAAATACAAAAAGCAGAAATGTTCTCATTTGTGTTGAATCCCTGCTTAGAACACTTTTGGTAATTTTCACAAAAGAATTTTTTTCAAGGAGTTGCAAATCCATTTTTATGTTATAAATTTAACTCTGACATAGGAATTCTTTACTTGAAAAGATGAATCCCAAATCATGAAGACAGTAATGAATCTGCTAGATTTACAACAAGCACTTATATTATTTGAAAATACCATAATTATCACAAGAGTGAGATTCTTAATAGAAGACGAATATAAGTTTTATAAGGCTCTTAAGTTTTCCTCCTTTTAGATATGTAAGACTTTTAAAAACATTAAGTTGATTTTAAGATTTGTTTTCTTTTTCTCAAGAACTCTGTTTCTCAGCATTACAAAACATTTATATCTTAAAACACCTCAGATTAGTTATATACTCTGCTGCCATAAATATGAAATTAATGAGTACCATTTTAGCTTTTGTGATTTTTAATACTATAGCGTAATTGCATTAAAAGTCTGGAAGAGAATCAGAGGAAAAGAATAATCTTTCTAATATAAAAAATAATTCTCTCAAAACTATTTTATATGCTTATAAAAAAAATAAAAGTCTGATTATTCCTGAAAATATACCATCTTGCTACCCGTAATTCTCTTATAGGGGTTGACTTTCTTCTTGTTAATACCCCATAAGATTTCCAAAGAGAGCAGTGGTACTCCAATAAAAAAAGAACCTAGCTATGAACAGCTAGTAAATAAAGAAAATAAGTGGGGAATTAATTAAAGAAGAAAAATAGGGAGAAAGAAGAATAAATGGGAGAAAAATGCAATACAGTTGTACTATCAGAAAAATACTCTTGTGTCAATAGAGAAGCTTTCTTTAAATGAAAGCAAATTCAGTGCTGCCTGGATGGCTCCGCTGGTTAAGTGACCAACTCTTGATTTCAGAGCAGGACATGATCTCATGATCCGTGAGATCAAGCGCCATGTCTTCTAACTCTGTGCTGACTGCAGGGAGCCCGCTTGAGATTCTCTCCATTCCTTTCTCTCAGCCCCTCCCATGCACACATGCTTTCTCTCTCTCTTTCTCTCTCAAAATAAACACACA
This sequence comes from Helogale parvula, assembly GCA_004023845.1. Taxonomy (NCBI): domain Eukaryota; kingdom Metazoa; phylum Chordata; class Mammalia; order Carnivora; family Herpestidae; genus Helogale; species Helogale parvula. The sequence goes on along the minus strand of PJEM01015748.1, from coordinate 1,115 downwards.
TTTTTTAAAAATGAAAGCAAATTGAGAGGAGTGGACTGGGAAGCTACAATGCATACATTTCAGAAAGTGAATAAAAGGAAAAACAAAACATGAAGTTAAAAAATAAGTCTTGAAGAAGAAGGAATAATGCATGTGATAAAACACATGGACTTAAAAAATTTAAAGATAATTTTTTATTCTTATTTATTTTTGAGAGGGGGAGTGGGAAAGGCAGAGCCAGGAAGACAGAGGATCGGAAGTAGGCTCTGTGCTGACAGCGGAGAACCTGATGTGAGACTAGAACTCATGAACCCCAAGATCATGACCTGAGCTGAAGTCGGACACTTAATCAACTGAGCTACCCAGGCGCCCCATAAAGGTAGTTGTTTTTTTTCTAACCATCATAAGTATATCACTTTCATATAGCCATTTCATTATGAATACTATTAAAACATATTTGTATTCTAAAGACCCTCTGATTGAGTGGGTCTGATGTCAGTAGCTTCCAACCACAAATAACAAGTAAATTTTAATGTATTATTTGACAATTACCTTTCGGTCCAAAAGAATATTATGAGGAGAAAGTGCCCGGTGTACTATACCATGTTTGTTCATATACTGCAAACCCTGAAGTACCTCCAGTGCTATGCACAAAACCTTTGAATAGCTGCAAAGGAAACAAAAAGTCACAGATCAGTAAATACAATTACAAAGCTGATACAGAACCTGTTTTTAAAAATGAAATGACATTATAAAAATTCAAGGAGTTATATTTTTATTATTATTCCTCCTCTATTCAGAGAAAATAAAATCTAGACATTTTATAAAATATCCACTACATATGTATTTTTGATTTTCTGATTACAACAGAACTGATCTAGCAAAGATTCTACAGTTTCTTTTTTTTTAATCTTTTTTTTTTATTGTCAAATTTGTTTCCATACAACACCCAGTGCTCTTCCCCCTAAGTGCCCTCCACCATCACCACCACCTCCTTTCCCCCCACCCCCTTCCCCCTTAACTCTCAGTTTATTTTCAGCATTCAATAGTCTCTCAAGTTTTGTATCCCTCTCTCTCCCCAACTCTCTCTCCCTCCTCCGCTCCCCCTGGTTCTCCATTAGGCCTCTCCTGTTTTC